>JADPWL010001856.1:0-11850 GCA_019059595.1 Marasmia exigua | reverse complement strand
AGCAAAGTGTCGCCGGTCCTGGGGTCTAATTTCAAGTTGCCACGTACGATCGTTCGATCGAGCCGACAGTCAATCAATTGTAGTTTAGTTTTGGCAATTTGAAATACCATCGTATGGGACACTTTCGTACGGATCCGACCATAGACTCTCGTGAATGAATGATATTCGCGATGATAGTGTCGCCGAGAGACCCACATCAAATAAAACCAATTGAATTGATTTTATTTATAATTAACAATATTTTTTTTAAAGAATAAAAGATATTTGACTTTTTAAATTAAAAGACTATTGTTTAATGTGTTTGAAAGAAAGATTTTACATAATAAAAACATTAAAATGTAAAAATATTTTTAAAAATCTGACAGCTTGCTATTTTTCTACACCATAGCCCATATAGTTATCTGTGGCCAGCTGTGGTGAAACAGAAAAAAACTTGTAAATTATTGACATATGTAATGTATGTATGTACGTACGATAATTAAGTAATCTCAATACATAATTTAAAATATTGTAAAATTGTTTGAAGGCGTATGTACATTAGTATTATGATTATATACAAGTTCTATAGTTATCTAAATACTCTACTTTCTTAAGTAAAATCAAGTATAAGTTAGGTTAGTCGCATAATCCTACCTAAATAAGTTTATTTGTTATTGATTACTAATTCTACTATGCCGGGGACCACACGGCCACGGAGTAGAATAGGCCACCCTCACTCTTACCGAGGTGTCGTAAAAGGCGACTAAGGTAAAGCTGCTGGCATGATCATCAGCAGCCAGAGAAGGAAAACTCTGCATTTATATCAAAACCATCGCCAACCCGACTGCCAAGCGTGGTGAGTATGGCAATTACCCCTCATGTGATTGAGGGAGGCCCGTGCCCCAGCAGTAAGGACTTAAATGGGCTGATGATGATGACTATTCCAATTTACACTATAGAAAGAACAACTTTGAAACATCATTTCTATAATTTAACCATTTGTAATTAAATATTTCAGTAAACAAGACATCAAAGTTCTCCATTGGACTAAACTGTAATAGAAAGCTGAGCTAGAATGACTGTTGGAGAATAAGTTGAACAAAGTGAACATCTCACCGGAGGTAATCAAATTAACAAAAAGTTATTTAACTGAATCTGTAATATCTGTGCTATAACTAATTTCCTTACTGAAAGAAAAAACATTAAGATAAAGATAATATAATTGTTTGAAACATGTAAACAAAAGTGTAATCCTTATAAATAAATATTTCACAACATCACATACATTGGTCTGACTCCGAGATAGGTACCTCAAGCACCTGTGTTACGGATATCAGAATCAACAGTGGGATTACAAATATATGCATATAATACTTTTCTTTTATAAATACATACTAATAATACATAGAAAACACCCAGACCAATACAAACAGACATGTTCATGCACACAAATATTTGTACTGTGCGGGGATCGAACCCGCAACCCTTGAAACAAAGGCAGCATTCACTACCGTTCCAAATGGGTTGTCAAATCCTTGCAGTGTTATTCTTGGTTGGTGGTCCAGAACCATGACTTTGCAGGCCAGTGTACCGTGAGCCATGATCGAGGATTTGGCGAGTCTGGCAATTACTATAAAGGACTGCCGTCTGAACTTAACAACCCTTAGACGGGGGAACCACACCAAATTAATCATGGTTACATGTTACAGAAACTTATTCAAGTAATCTAAGTGCATATGGAGCTCGTTGGTAGAAATATGCATTTGAGTTTATTTTTTACATTATTTCCAATCTAAAATTAAATAGCTTGTTTTTATTTACTTAATAAGTATGATTGTAATCGAAATACCTTTGTACCTACCTACAGTTTTTTGTATGGGAGAGCAATAAAAATACTTTTATTATTAGGTATTTATTTATTTTATTTAAAACTCCTTTATGATTATTGCAGAATATCTACCAGCATTGCACAGATCTCCGCTAGAAGAAACATACCCAGTTCCAGTACTCCGGGCTTCATTGCTAAACGAAGTTAATTATTTGCTGAAAATAGTTTGTTATGATTCAACTGATAAGTACCTATGGACAAGCATCATTCAGTCATCATTTATTATGTAAATAAAGTAAAGTATCAGCTTAATTATTCCCTTTGTAGGGCTAAGACCTCAATCATAGAAATCAAGTCATCGCTACTATGATGGGATTAGGCTTAATCATCACTCTTGCCAAATGCGGATTAGTGATCACAAACCAAACTATGTTCGAAAAATTCAAAACATACCTTTGCTCGACCCGGGAATCGAACCCATGACCTCGAGATCATGGCCACCGGGCCACCGTCAGAACCGTCTTAAACCATTAGACAATGGGGCGTTGCTTTATTTGTAAATTGTTAAAGGTTATTAATTAATACTAAGTGGATGTGTGAAGATAGATAGATAGACATCTTTATTGCACAGAAAGAATACAAAATATGTGTGTACATAGTTTCTTCTTAAAATAGGATAACATTATTGTATCTTTTATTATTTATTTTAATAAATGATTCCATCAAATGTACTTTGTTGTTTTTTTCATTCCTTATGTACTGCTCTCCTGTTAATTAGTATGTTAATCGCATGAGTGTTAACAGGGCTTTTGGAACAGTGGTAGTGAACGCTGGCTTTGGTTCAAGGGTTGCTGGTTCGATCCCCGTACAGTACAAACATTTGTGTGCATGTACATGTCTGTTTGTATTGGTCTGGGTGTTTTCTATGTATTAGTATAATAATAATAATAAATATTTAACAACATCACATACATTGATCTGACTCCGAGATAGGTAGCTCAAGCACCTGTGTTACGGATATCAGAATCAACAGTGGGATTACAAATATATACATATAATACTTTTCTTTTGTAAATACATACTTATAATACATAGCAAACACCCAGACCAATACAAACAAACATGTTCATGCACACAAATGTTTGTACTGTGCGGGGTATGTTTTATATGGTATATGGTAGTATGTTTTTACAAAAGAAAAGTATTATATGTATATATTTGTAATCCGACTGTGGACTATGATATCCATAACACGGGTGCTAGAGTTACCTATCTCGGAGTCAGATCAATGTACATATGTGATGTTGTGAAATATTCTATGGGATATATTGAAATTCACTAACTAATAGTGGAGCAAATGTATTAAACCAGTTAGACTTATGTACTGTGTAATCTTTAATAGATATCCAAAATTACCCCAAAATTATAAAATTTATAAGTAGATAACTAGGTACTTAAATAGTTATGTAGGAACCTAACAAAAAGGTAAGTAGGTAGGTATACCTACTTTTTAAGGAAAGAGAAAAACTTATTACGTATACTTGTAATGTAGACAAAGTAGGAACTTAGGCAAAATGATTACCTCTTGTAATACTTAATTGAGGCTTGCAAATGGTTAAAACCCTCAAAATGTATTTAACTTTGTACTTTGGTGGATTAATACCTAATTGAGTCAAAGCCTATATAAATAATACCTAATTAAACCATCAAAAGTTTCAAACTTTTGAACTGATAAGATTAAGTTTGAAGAATACAATGTACTTAGTCGCAGAAAAAGACTAATTACTTAGTGAATCTAGTTTATCTATAAGAAGCCTACACCACTAGGTAGGTACTTAGTATACTTACTTACTTAAATCTGCAAAAATCATTGAACTATACCATACATATTCTCACTGGCATAAATCTACAAAAATTCTCAGTAAGTAGGTAAATAGGCACTTAATGTAAATTAATTTACATATTTAAACGTAAGTACTGAGATTCATACATTAAAACTTTGATTAAGCATTAAAAGTACTCTATGTATTCATAATCATCTATATAGGTATAGCAATTTTAACATTTTATACCAAGAAACTCCGCTTTAATCTAATCTTTATTGATATGTAAGTCATTGGACCTTATTTACAAAGACATAAAGATCCTTTTTTAATACACCATAAATCCATTCAACCGAACCAAAACACCTTTCGAGCTATCGTGAATTCTGACATAAGGACGCGAGACAAGAAATGTCAAATTCGATAATTTGGTTGAGCATTGGTGTCTTCAAATTAGGGTTTGAGGCGAGATGTGTCAAAAGAGTTTCGGTTGAGTTCAACCGACGCAATGTTCACTTCAAATTAGGAAACGTCGTCAAATACCATTGATTGAGTCTCAAAGTTAACTTCAAATTAGACCCCCTGGCTATGGATGGGTGTTCAAGGGCACGTTTTAACGAGACGGTGGCGCGAATATGATTTACAAGGGCCATATTTTTAACCAACTTCAAAAAAAGAAGAGGTTCTATGTTCGGCTGTATGTAGGTTTTTTTATGTATGTTCACCGATTTTCCCATTTTACGGTACAGTAGCACGGCCATTTGTTTTTTTTTTCATATTGTGATGAATTTAAAACATTAAATGAAAAATCTTTCAAGACATTTAACGTAGAAAAGTACGAGTATTTGTGATTTTTGATGCTTATTTTTTAAAATTTTATAATACACGCGATTCGTGTCACAATCATCAAAAGAGGGCTACTAAAAAAACCACGAGCCAAAAAGTGTAAAATAATATTTTTAACACTTTATACAATTCAAATAACATTTTATAACAATACACTCGAGAAAACGTGTTACTCAAGTCGGCGCCCAATACTATTTTGTAATTTAATACAACATTCAATTATTCAACAGGGATTAGGCGCCGACTTCGGTAAAAGCTTTTCTCGAGTAAACTGTTATAAAATGTTATTTGAAGTGTATAAAGTGTTAAAAATATTATTATACACTTTTTAGTTCGTGGTATTGTTTCGCAGAAAAAATATTCAAGCTTATTAGTGTCTCATTTATATACAACTAGCGGCCGCCCGCGACTTCGTCCGCGTGGAAAAGTAACTTTTAACCCCCCTTTCAACCCCTTACAACCCCCTTTTCGCAATAAAAAGTAGCCTATGTTCTTTCTCAGGGTCTAGATTATCTGTATACCAAATTTCATTTAAATCCGTTGAGTAGTTTTGGCGTGAAAGAGTAGCAGACAGACAGACAGACAGACAGAGTTACTTTCGGATTTATAATATTAGTAAGGATTAACTATAAGTATTTAATAAATAAGTTAAGTATTTGCCAAGAGGTTGTAACCTCGAAATTGTTTAAAATAGATCCGGTTTAGTAGCTATAAATTAAAATCGATTGGAGTCGCTAGTGTGCCCTACCCGTCACCTGAACTCCTTACCGTTGAGGAGTTGACCTTCCATCGCTAGCAGAGTCACAAAATTAATACAATCAGGCGTAAATACTGGTGCAGTTTTGAAAAAAGATACAAAAACATTACGTGTGCCTTTAGAATTTGAGAGTTCCCTTCAATTTTTCCAGGATCCCATCATCAGATCCTGATATCCTATTCATGGTACCAATCCGGGACTATTTACTTTCGGATTATAAATTAATCATCAAAATCGGTTCATAAATGGCAAAGTCATCGGCGAACAAACATAAAAAAGTACATGTTGAATTGAGAACCTCCTCCTTTTTTTGAAGTCGGTTAAAAACTTAAGGATCAGGTGGATGTGCGTTTAGTTGTTTTATCGAAAGACCGGGAGCCCAATTCTTGGGCTCGATGATATTTTGAAAACATAGCGGATATCACCTAAAAACCATACAAAAAACTATGTTTTAGTGATATATGTCTTTTGAAAATAAATGTCACGAGCACGTGAATTGGGCTCCTGCTATTTCCGGAAGCTATCTTCTAACGCACCACAAACAGATTCTCCAGCACTTACTGAAAATGTTTGTTTGCCCGGGAATCGAACTTGTTCACAAGTGTATGTTTGTTTGAGTCTGCGTCTACCGGGGTAAGCTACAGTGGAGCGAGTGGCAGTGAGGCATGTCTGTTTTTAAATTAGATTACACTTACTTAAAGTATAATAATGTCATATAATTGAAATGTAGTTTCTTTCTTGAATAGGAGTTTTTTTAAAGTAACCTTACTTTAAAAAAAGCTCCTTTATACTTTAAGGAGAGTATTAACATTTTTTGAGAGGAACTTATATTATAATAATTATTTCTTACAAGTATTACGATAATTTTCCTGTCTAAAGTATCCACTTTTAGCAATTATGGAAATTATTGTTACTTGTAGGAAGAAATTATTACAACGGTGGGTCGCAACTTTTTGTCAGTACTTTCCATTAAGTATTAATTGCTGACCGTTTTAAAAAATGTCTCCTTTTCGCCACAATCATAAATCGGCGGTGTCGCCTTAAGAGTACTAAGGCCCGATTCGACTGATCTTTAATAAATAAATCTATGGTATAAAGTCAGATTTGCATGAAATGATAGCGCTATACCATAGACTTAGTTTCGGATTAAGATTGGTCGAATGCAGTCATTACAAATCACGATATAAAGTTATTACCGTACTAAAGTGCATGTCCGTGGCCGTGTGTGGTGCCCGGCAGAGTAGAATAGGCCACCCTCACTCTTACCGAGGTGTCGTAAAAGGCGACTAAGGTAAAGCTGCTGGCATGATCATCAGCACCCAGAGAAGGAAAACTCTGCATTTATATCAAAACCCTCGCCAACCCGTCTGCCAAGCGTGGTGAGTATGGCAATTACCCCTCATGTGATTGAGGGAGGCCCGTGCCCCAGCAGTGGGGACTTAAATGGGCTGATGATGATGATGAAAGTGCATGTCATCCTGTTCCAACACGCTATGTCAAAACGGGTTAGCATGAGTTTTGTTCCGGGACTATACTTAGTCCACGATTTGTAATAAGTGGGCAAGGTTTTAATCCCCTTATTATAAATTGCGAACTAAAGATAGTCCTGGAACAAAACTCGCGCCATACCTTTTTGACAATGCGTATCGGAACGGAAAGATATGAGCTTTAGTACGGTAATAACTTTAAATCGCGATTTATAATAAGGTGGTGTAGGTTCCCCTATAGTGAGATAGGTAGATTCTCCTTTTTTATGTGATAGGTGGCAGACGAGCAAACGGATCACCTGATGGTAAGCGATTGCCGCCGCCCATCGACACCCGCGACATCAATGGAGACACAAGTACGCCTACGCCTGTACCGACCTACATTTCGTATCAACCAATTACCTCTGTACGATTACTTCACTGCTCCTTGTCAGGCTGTGGTGTAAGTGCTCTTCTGGTCGGAACGAAAATATACAAAATTGAGCGTTTTTAATATCGGCGAGCTACTGAGAGGTAGACGCATTGTTTGGTATTATGAGGTTGCCCGACTAAATGCATTCAGTTGTTTTAGTCGACTTCATGGATCCAAAGAAGTGATTTCGTATTTAATGGACTTTCGAAGTGGATATTTTGGGTGTTTTAAACATACATTATCTTACCTCATTTTAAGCCGTTTTCAACCAATTTGACGTAGGCCTCATTCAATCTTCATCTCCTCCTTCCAGTTCCACAGAGCACTCTCCGTGATAGATGTATACCTCCCCAGTCGTCAGCATTCGTTGTGCTACATTTTTTTTATCAGCCTATAAACTGTCCCACTGCAGGGCAAAGGCCTCCATCATAGAAATCAAGTTATCGCTACTATGATAGGATTAGGCTTAATCACCACGCTTGCCAAATGCGGATTGGTGATCACAAACCCGAGCGATGTCGAAAAATTCGAAACATACTTTTCGCTCGACCCGGGAATCGAACCCAGGACCCTGAGATCACGGCCCGGCACTTAAACCACTAGACCAACAGGGCGTTCGAGCTACAATAAAAAAAAAACTCACAACATCTCATACGTTGACCTGATTCCGTACCAAGTAGCTTAAGCACTTGTGTTACAGATATCAGACAACAGAGGAACACAAATATATACTTGAATACATATATTACACCCAGACACCGAAAAAACACAAGTGTTCATCGCACGAATGTTTGTCCAGGGTGGGGATCGAACCCACGACCTTTGGCGTCAGAGGCAGGGTCACTACCAATTGCGCCATCCGGTCAGACAAAATAACCTACTTTTATTCCTAAATTTCAAGCTTGTATGTCATTGAGTTGCGAATTTCGCATCTTCGACACTTACTCATGATCATCAAAATAGAACTAGTACTTCCCATAATCTGAGAGAGCTGAAATTTGGCACAGAGTTAGGGTTTAATGGCCACAGAAAGAAAACTATAAGAACTAGGATAATATATACCCAGTTTTCCAGATAAACCAACTGCATAAATGACTTGGTAATCCCATACAAATATGTGAGATTACCTAGTTATATTTACAGTTCTCCTTTACATAAAATATACTCATACCATTTAAACTCGACTCCCCGTAACAGATGTATACCCCTCCGGTATAGAATGCTGAGGGAAGCTATATCCAGCCGCGCAGTAGAGGATCAAGTCACCAACAGTTCGAGCAGCCCTACGTTGTATGCGGTCAAACGGAAATACCTAGTTGGCATTGAGGTGGGTAGTTAAACAACAGACAACAGTAACAAGTCTAATGAGCGAGAACAATGCACACATTCTCAACGTCTCTCAAATTGCCTAAATTATGTTTTGTAACCACTAAACGTATTGTTGTTAATTAAGATATTAAGAACCATTCTATTAAGGTGACGGGTAGGGCACACTAGCGACGCCCATCGATTTTAAGTTTAAGCTACTAAGCGGGAACTATTTAAAAAAAATCGGGGTTACAACCTCTCGTGCAAACACATATTATTTATTTAATAACCATGCAAAAATGTAGGGTCAACGCGTACGCAAAAAATTGATTCACGCTAAAAGCCACACCATTTTTGGCGTGAATCGATTTTTCGCGTACAAAAACAGACCCAACGTTTGTGCATGGTTATTTAATAAATAGTATAAGTGTTTGCCTAGAGTTTGTAACCCCGACATTGTTTAAAATAGATCCGGTATAGTAGCTAAAAATTAAAATCGATTGGCGTCGCTAGTGTGCCCTACCCGTCACCTTACCAATGAAACGCATTCTGAGTATGTAGGATTACAATTATAATAGTAACAAAATTTATTTTATGGCATAAGGCCCAGGATACCCTGGGAGCCATACGGCTTCGCGCAAAAATTTCAACTTTGCTATTTCGATGTTTGATATGGCTCAAAAATATACAGGCGAAAAACTAAACATGCGAAATAATTAATAAGCGGATAAATAAAGATGTCGAAAAATTATGATGCGGGAAATTCAAGGCTCAAGAAAACGAAGACGCCTAAAATTAAAAAAAAAGAAAAATAAACAGGCAGCAGAATAAAGCCGCTTAAAGATCAAGACTAAAAAACAGGCGGAAAAGTAATGTAGCGGAAAATTCAAGACTCATAAAAATAAAGATAGAAAAATCATGACACATAAATAAACAAGCGGAAAAATCAAGGCTTAGAAATAAACAGGCGGAAGAATAAGTTTATTCTTCCGCCTGTTTATTTTAAAGCCTTTAATAAGACTTCTGCGCAGGTACATTGGTGTAACTTATAAAATTGGTAAAACTGTACCGGTTTATAAATAGTATAGATTAGTCCACTAACCTAAAGAGTATTTCCCAGTGTAAAAAGCTACGAAACCTGTCCAAAGAACAAAAGAGATTTTATTCGCGTTAATCCAGGAAACCACAAACAACCTTTTTACTGTGGCAACTTCTATCAGGATAATTACCGTCAAACACTATCAATTTCAACTTTATACCCTTTATATAAAAGTTCACGGTTTGTTCGCGTATGCGTGCTATATCAAAGGAATGTGAATACAAAGGAAAAGATAAAGGTAGGTAAAGCTATTTCGGTTTCTGATTGATTGGAATAGGGAGTTTACCTAAGTAGTCTATAGTTGAAGGCGGGTTCGGCAATTTGAAGCAGATGTCGCAGTCAGATTGTATCGTATGAAAAATATGTATAATATACAGCTTGGAGTTCCTCAACAGATTGACGTGAGTTTGAAGTTTTTGAGGTTATATCTGAACAAATATTATGTAATTGAATGTAATTTTTAAGTCGAATAATCTACAGAGAGGTACTTCAAACAGAGTTCTAATAAGCCAAGGGCTACTTTTGACCAGGTGATATCACTTGTGGAACCCCAAAAGCCCGCTCCACACTTAGACGCGTGAAGAAGCCGCGGGCGAAGACGTAGTGTGGAGAAATAAAAAAAGAAAATTGTAATTTAGACATATGGGCACCTTTTATGACTTAGTCAGGACTAGATTTAAGTCTGAAAAATCGTATGAATTGTGTATGATATAAAAAAATAAATAAATATTTCACAACATCACATACATTGATCTGACTCCGAGATTAGATAGCTCAAGCACCTGTGTTACGGATATCAGAATTAACAGTGGGATTACAAATATATACATACCTATAATACTCTTCTTTTGTAAATACATACTTATAATACATAGGAAACATCCAGACCGATACAAACAAACATTTTCATGCAAACAAATGTTTGTACTGTGCGGGGATTGAACCTGCGGGTTCAATCCCCTGGGACTAAAGGCAGCGTTCATTACCACTGTTCCAAACGGGTCGTCAATATCATTTTGTAATAACGATATTTTAAGACGCCAAAATATTTCGCCCTTGTACTTTGCAATACAACGCACGCTGTGAGTAAGACATTTCCTATAGTAAATAAAATATAATGAGCTAGAATGCATTGGGTTTTTTTTATGTGATAGACGGCAGACGACCGGACGGATCACCTGATGGTAAGCGATTGCCGCCTCCCATAGACACCCGCGACACCAGTGGAGTCACAAGTGCGCTGCCAGCCTTCAAACCTCCGGTTTGGACCTCCGGTACCCTCACTCACGCGGCGAAACACAGCACAGTGCTCGCTTTTAGCTATAAGACCGCCGAAATTGTACACAAAATTTCTGTAATGCCTAGTACTTAAGTTGTGTATTTTGTGCAATAAGTATATATCTACTACGCTTCCCGAATGGAGATTATGGTCTAAGCGAACCCCGGGCTCCGAAGCAGGGTCATTTCACTTAGGTTTTTTTTCTTTTAGTATGGGAAAAATGGTTCAGCGGTTTTCGTTAGATGGGGCTTGTAAAAAGGCAGATGTAGCTTTAAAAAGCAATCCAGATGGTTCGGCGTTGTTTCGGTAGATGTCACTATGCATATTTATATCGCGCTAGTAAGCGTGTTTCCGAAACAATGACCTCAAGCTGCCTGCACACATTAGCAATTCTAAAAAAGTACGGGAAATAAACTAGATGATCCAGAAGGTATTGGGAAGCTGGTATATAGCAAATAAGATTAAGGAGGCTTGAAGTCACCCAGAGGGCAATGGAGAGGGCTCGGACTCTCCTTGCGTGATCATATCAGAAATGATGAGATCGGCAGGAGAACTAAGGTCACAGACATAGCCCAAAGGATTGCATGCCTCAAGTGGAAATGGGCAAGGCACATAGCGAGGAGAACAGACGGCCGTTGGGGCGGAAAGGTCCTCGAGTGGAGGCCATGTACAGGAAGTCGCAGCCGTGGCAGGCCTCCTACAAGGTGGACCGACGATCTGGTGAAGATCGCGGGAATCTATTGGATGCGGGCGGCATAGGACCGATCTGTGTGGATAACATTGGGGGTGGCCTATGTCAGCAGTGGACGTCTATTGGCTGAAATGATGATGATGATGAGGAAATAAAATGATTTCTGATATTTTATTTAACCGACCAATAGGTACTCAAAGGCTATGTAGAACGGCCACCTTCTACATAGCCGTTGAGTACCTATTAGTCGGTTTCCTCTAGATGGCGCTAGCAATGGCTAGCCAACTGATGCCTTTATCTCAGTATATATAAGTAAAGTAACTGGGAATAAGGGCTCCAGC
>JADPWL010001854.1:0-11019 GCA_019059595.1 Marasmia exigua | reverse complement strand
CGGACAACCATTTCCCGAGTTTAATTCACTGTATATACATCGTTTTCATCAATCATTATCCTTAATATCAAACAAGTTTGGGTTTTACTATAACTTTAGGAATTGGACAGATTATGGTACCTCCTATTTGAAAATCAGGCAAATTTAGTCTCAAGTCATCAAGTGAAATATATTCTATTCCCAATAAGATAATCCTAAAAACGACTTATTTAATTTTGTACAAAAATCCTACCTACAATTTGAAGTTTAATTACTTACCTAAGTATAAAAGTAGTCTACTAAGATAGGTACGCAAATTAGGATGTGTAACTAGTGTCCGCGCTACGAAATAGTCCCACGGCAAAACACGGAACTAAAATTTAGATTCCTTGTGTGTATAGATATAAAGCTCAAGTTTGAGTGAGATTTTCACGGGTTTTCTGTGATGACGCGAACTCTAAGAGTCTCTATGTATCTAAATTGTTGAAACAAGCCATGTTTTAACTCGCGATTAGCTTTCATAGTAACTCCTAGATGGTGTTACTTTGAAAACCACACCCACCCCACCACACTACACCAAAGTCACCACACAATTTGCGAAATATTTTCACACGAAATCGCATGTTGATCTACTTTTATTAAAGATCGAATTGCTAGTATAAATTTAGGTTTCCTAGTACACCATGTGTAATAAATATGATATCATTATGTTCCGCGAATGTTCGTTGCCTGGTTCCGAGTAAGGGTTTATGCCTCAGTGGCCAACGGGCCATTTTCATAATAAAACCATCTTACTAAACGGACTTAAGCTTAATGTCGCGTTTCTGTGAACCGTTTGGTTTAATATTAGATATAATGCAGGTACTCCATAGTGAACTTGCTTATTTTTTTTAATATTATGGCTCTACCCGAAGATATGTTGCCGGTGTCAAGTCATAATCAGCCTATCGCAGTCCACTGCTGGACGTAGCCTCTCCAATTGTTCGCCACTGTGATCTATCCATGGCTTCTCAAATCCAGCCGTTGCCAGCCATCCTGCGCAGATCGTCCCCCATCTAGCCAGAGAGCGCCCTACATTACGTTTGCCAAGACGCGGTCTCCACTCTAGAACTCGTTTACCCCATCGGTTTGTCGGTTCTGTGGGTAATATGGCCAGCCCACTGCCACTTAAGCTTGCTAATCCGGTGTCAAGTAACTTATTGAGAATAAGTGGGCAGTCAACAGTGGAATTCAGTCACAATCACTCAATAAATCGCCGGTGTTTTGCGTTTTATCGACCTACGGATACCACTCTAAACACAATCGCGGCCTTTAAGACTTTATTAGGTCTAAGCAAGTTGTCCAAGGTGCAGTTGTTGTGCACGCAGGATCAGCACGCTGAAGTGGAGATAGGCCGATCATGTTTCTAGACGTACTGATGAAAGATGGAGTCGACACGTACTGGAGTGGAGCGGTCGACACGTGGGGAAACGCAGTGTTGGACGCCCTGCGGCGCGATGGACTGACGATTTGAGAAAGTTGGCTGGTGTGAGCTGGATACAGACCGCTCAGGACTGGGTTGGTTAGCGCTCTTAGGGGGAGGCCTACGTTCAGCAGTAGACGACGATAGGCTGATTGATTGATTTAAGTTGTCCGTAACAACTCACTCGACACAAAATAGCAGTTTTAAAAACGATATAATTCAACGACTCTTATTATCACAATCATTTCACGGCACTTTACTGTTGTCGCGTAACGGAAGGTTACGGAGCTAAAAGGTAGGGGGAAGAAGAAAAGATAAGAATAGAGGAAGAGGGCTATAATTATAAGAGGTATGTACAATGATGGCTCGTCCAAAAAACTTAAATCTAACTTAAAACTAACTTAAAACTAGCTATTTACACCGGTACACTACACTAAATATATATACAAGGTAAAAGTTCAAAATGGGCAACCGTGGTAGGGCGGTAACACAGGGTGAGCACAGGCAGCGCGCCGGTAGGATCCAGCGACGCAAGAGGCGGGCGGTAGGGCTCCGCCGAGCGCAGGAGGCAGCAAATGGGGCGCGCGACGCAGATACGCGCACGCCGCAAGCCGGCCGCGGGTAGGCGCGACGCGGATACGCGCACGAATGAAGGTAGACGCGCGTAGGTGCAGGGAGGCAACACCCTTCGTGCCCCGGCACCGTTACTCTACAGGTAAACGTATACTGGCACTGCTATAGCTTGAGGTTCTGAGCTTCTTCAGAGCTGGTGGTAGACTGGTGGTCCTGCCCATGTGCGTCCTTTTATATTGCCCATGCGCATTCTATTCCACAACATTTAAATTTTAAAATTCAAACAATATAGAATATTCTCGAAACATAGCTAAACTCCATAGTTAAATTTGAATAGACAATTCGATAGAAAAATAAAAACAGTTAGACAACGTCAGCTGTCGGACAATGTCAGATAGACAATCTAAATATTTACAACAATAACTTTAAATTTATTTACAGATAAAAATGTACAAGGAACATAAAAATAACACATATAAGAGTATGCTAATACAAGACATAATCATAAAATGATATACAAGCTCTATAGCAACGGAAAACGAAGCTCTATAGTTAACACCAAAGGTAACTTTCTTTATGAGTAGTTATGTAGTATAACGAAGCCCCTGCAGGCTGCGTTACATTTCTCCCACGACCCCAGAAAAATTTTCGAACTCGGAGAAAATTTTGATTATAAGGTTAAGAGAATACTATCCTTACTATCAGTCTAACCAGTCAACCTTCACTTAAACATACCATTCCACAATCCAAAAACAATTCAAATCCAGTCACTCCAACAATCACTCTAACATACGACCAATCACAAAGAGGAGTAGGGTTCACTATCAATGACGCAAACTCCATAGGAAGTACCCTATAAGAATGACTTTAGGCTTATTTAGGGAGTTGTCAGCCGCTTCCGTTTCTTAAAACCCATTAGTGTCGATGACCATAGCCGACAATCTAGTCTCTCTCAGGTATTCCCTATCAAAGGACACAAATTTTAAAGGTTGAATTTACCTTTAAAAGAAACGCCTCTGTAGTCAAAGAAGCGCTAAGTAGTAAGTAGATAAGGCAAAAGAGAGCCCTAAAGTTTAGAATTAAAAGGTCGAGAAGCGCCTTTTAAAAGAAAACGTTAAGCAAGTAAGTAGGTACTATAAGAGAGAATCCTATAAGTAAAGAGAGACGAGATTAGTCGCTAAGTATATATAAAAAATATCAGACTGAAGTAGCCAAAAATCAGTCCAATGTGTGTGCAAACAAATACATATAATACTAGTAAGTCAAACAGTAAGGTAGTCATTTCTTAAAGTCTTTTACATGCCATTTACCGCGGCAACCGTTTGCAGTCCTCAAGAATGTATACAAGAGGTGACAATTTCTCAACGACTTTGCATTTAACATATTTAGGTGCTAATTTTGCGCTAAAATATGCACCAGCATTGCTTAAAGAGTAGTCTTTACGCCACACTATATCTCCAACATTGAATTCTTAAAAGAGTGCCTTAAATTGTAACGGTTAGAATTCTTTACATGAGATATGTGCAGTGCAACCTGAACTCTATCAAAAATTGACGATAGAAGGCCAATATTCCTAGCATATAAATCCCGAGGTAAAAAGGTAATTTCTTCTAAGTCGTAACCCAGAGAATAAATAGAACCACAAGTAATGAGTTCACGACCAAATACTAAAAATGCAGGAGTAAATCCAGTTACTTCATTTACAGAGTTATTCATTGCAAACTGAATCTTAGATAGGTGAAGGTCCCAAGACCTATGGTCTTCACCGACCAGTGAAGCTAGTGCGGTAATAATTGTTTTATTGTAGCGTTCTGTAGTATTGACCTGAGGACAATAGTGAGGAGTGTAAGATATATGCGGAATTCTATAACGTCCAAGGAAATTATGGAATTCATGCGATTGAAATTGTGGACCGTTATCCATAATAATTGTTTGAGGTACTCCATGAACTAAGAACACGGAATTCTCTAAGTAATGTATAATACTAGTAGTTTATAGCTCGTTTCAAAGGAAAAATAAGTGTATATTTGGTGAATAGACAATTTACAACGAGAATGTACTGGTTACGTCGCCTAGTCATTGGCAATGGACCTATTAAGTCCAAAGAAATGCATTGAAAAGGTCTAGAACAAATTTGGGTTTTCCCATAGGACCGTAAGGCGAGTGGTTAGAGTGTTTATAAGCCAAACAAGTTTCGCAATTGGAAATAAATTTAGCTATATCTTTAAACATGCCAGACCAGTAATATAACAATGATATTTTTTTTGTATGTTTTAAATACGCCCAAATGCGGATCTGTAGCGGAACCATGAGCATTTCTTATCAAAGATTCTCTTTCAGAAGGGATAGGGACTTCTTTCCAGATGAAATCGTCTGTTAAAGAATAAGGAGTATTAGTGCAACGAAATAGTTTATTATCCTTAATCGTATAGTTAGGGTGACTTTGAGGATCAGTTAAACAATTACGAAAGATTTTATTATAGCGCTCTAAGTCTAAAGACGTGGCTTCATTCGAAGATAAAGGAGCGATAATATGACTGTCCTCGCTTTTAGAACGAGAAAGTAGATCAGGGACAATATTATCCTTTCCTCTTTTATGTTTCAGCGTGAAATTAAAGCAAGAAAGGCGAAGTGACCAACGAGCGAGTCTACCAGAAGGATTTGTTAAATTCAAAAACCACTTTAATGCGGCATGATCAGTGTATACAGTAAACGGTTTGCCATTGTCAAGATAGCACCGCCAATGTTCTAAGGCAATGATAACAGCTAGAGTTTCTCTTTCAGTAGTAGAGTAGTTTCTTTATTTTTTGTTAAGTGATTTGCTCATGTAGGCTATAACAAATTCTTTGTCGTTAACCGTTTGAGTAAGCATGGCTCCAATGCCAGTGTTAGATGCATCACAATGCACAGAAAACGGTTGATCAAAATCAGGGCAAGCAAGAATTGGGTAGTTACAAGATATTCTTTTAGTTTCAGAAAGGAAGAGTTAGCCTCAGAACTCCAAGAAAATTTCGGAGAAGTTTTAGCAGATGATGTTAATTTATTAAGAGGTGCAGCTATAGTACTGAAATTAGGAATGAACCTACGAACCAACTACACGTACCCAGAAATTTACGCACTTCTTTGCGTGAAGTAGGTACAGGAAAGTCCATAATAGCTTGAATTTTGCTAGGATCAGCTCGTAAACCATTATCGTCAACAACATATCCAAGGTACTTTAATTCTTCCTTAAAAAAAAGACTTTTTTCAAAGTTAATGGTAAGTTTAGCGTAAGTTAATTTTTCAAGCACTTTAATTAGAAGTCCTATGTGTTCTTGGAACGAGGAGCCTATGATAATAATGTCATCAAGATAACAGAACACTTTGTTGTCAAATTCAGGAGTGAATAGGATATCCATTAACCTCTGCTGTGTAGCAGGTGCATTAGTTAAACCAAAGGGCATAACAGTGAATCTGTACATTCCTCTACCGGGGACATAAAAGGCGGTCTTATCCCGATCGTCTACATGTAAAGGAATCTCCCAGAAAGCTTAGCGATATCGATACTCGATAAAAATTTAGCGTTTTTGAGATGGTCAAGTATTTCATTGATAAAAGGAAGACTATAGGCATCCCTACGAGTAACTGAGTTTGAGTTTTCTACTATCGACACAAAATCGCCATTCGCCATTCTTTTTAGGCGTAATAAGAACCGGAGACAACCAAGGGCTTTCACATTTCTCAATGACCTTCCACTCAAACATTTTATCCACCTCAGCAATTAGAGCTTTTTGTTTCTCGGGAGAGAGTCTATAACAACGTTGTTTAATAGGCAGCGTATCTCCAGTATCGATACGATGGCTAACCAGATCAGTACGACCAAGTTCACCCTTAGCTTCAAAGGAAATTTGCTTAAAACGCGAAATAATATCATCAGCGATAACCTTTTCTTCAGAAGTAAGATTTTCGTAAGGTAGGATTTGTTTCTCCACAGAATTGTTAAAGTGGGATGGTTTATTAAGAGAAAAGGCACACGATAAAAGTTTGGGAACCAAATTAAATTCCCTCCAAAAGTCAACACCAAGTATCAAAGACGGGTATATTTCAGGAATAACATATGTTTTAATAAGTCTAGTTTGGTCGTTAAAGGTAAAAGGAAGAATAAAAAATCCTAAAGATTTAACACGATGCTTACTAGCAGTGCTAACCGTAATATAATCAGACTTGGATAACGAAAAGCCCAGTTCCAAAATTTTAAAGTGCGAGTTATTACCTAAAATAGTCATTGAACTACCGCTATCAAGTAACGCCGTAAACTCAACATTTGAAATAGAAACGTTAATAAAAGGACGGTTAAAATCTCTTTCGTTGTCGTAATAAACCGAAGAAGTTCCATAACTTGCGAAAAAGTTCTTAATTATTTTTAACCAATTATGCCAGTCATCAACATCAAAATTTTCTTTTCGTTTATCCAAGTCATATGTTAGTTTTTTGAGTTAGAGGATGAAGAAGGTTGAGGCTTGTCCGCTTACATTTCGGGCAATCCGAAGCTCTAAAGTCTTTCAAACCACATTTAAAACAGACTAAGAATCTTGGTTTAGTGCAAGAATTCAAAGAATGACCATTATTCGACATCGAACGCAAAACAAATGCGCCTGAAACTTGGGAGCATTTTCAGATATCGCATGTGCAGAATTTTTATTCTGCGAAGAAAAGTTCGTACGAAAAGGCTTAAAGTTATTAGATTTATGAGAATCATAATTAGGAGTGAAAGAATGTTTAGAGTGAAAAGTATGTGTAACATTAGGTTTAGTGTTCGGTAAAGGTGTAGAATCGTGTTTAGGTTTATAGGATAATTCAGGAATAAGAGTATTCATTTCAGGTTCTTTAAAATTATTGTCGCGGTCAATACAGCGCTCAAATTGTTGACATACAGAATTAAAGAGCCAATAGAATCAACTTTATTAAGAGCAACAAAAGAAGTATAACAAGGACGGATGTTACGTAGAAGTATTTGCAGTTTCTCCTGCTCAGGTAATTTCTCGCTTAGTCTCGAAAACATTTCAAACATTTCGGAATATAAACCATAATAGACTCAGATTTACCCTGAGTACGAGATTTTATTGCCTGCAGTAGTTTATGGTCATAATCAGAATGGCCAAAGTCCTTAATTAACAACTCGGAAACGCGATCCCAAGTTAACGAAGGGTCACGACTTAGTTGGAATTTAAACCAATAAGAAGCATCGTCCTCAAAAATGTTGAAGGCCGAGCTTATAAGTATTTGCTTATCAAGTTTGTTCGTAAGTAAAAATTCATCAATTTTCGATAGAAAAGCTCTAGGACAAGTTGTCCCATCAAAAGTAATTTTTTTTAGCTCATTTAGATAATTTGGTAAGAGAAAATTATGAAAAAGGTGGCATACAGTTAGGTTGAGAAATCGGCAAAGGTGAGTCCAAAGAGGTTTGTACCCGTGAAGTCTCAGCTGGTTTTGAAAAAGCGTCAAAACGTTCAGTCAAAAGAGTAAACTTCTTTTTTAAGTCGTCATAGAGTTCCATAAGGTTTGAGTCGCTGTCACTTACATCAGTGTCAATTCTGTCAAGTCGATAAAATAAGTGATTTATATAAGTTTCAATTTTCTTAAATAATTTCAGATTACCCGATTCGTATCGGTCCAACATCGAAGATAAATATAAGATTGTAGAAGAAGCTTGTGACAAATCGTCACCCAGAGGAACGGGAGAATCAATAATGTCCTCCGTAGGAAAATTACGAAGCAATAAAACAATTTGTTTTCTAAGCGATACAAGATTATCCGCAGGAGTTTCGTTCCTAATTATAAGTTCGTATTCAAGTTCCGCCTTATTAAGTAAATTAAAGTTTATAAGACGAGCCATTTCTAAGATATTGTAATTTTAAAGCAATAAAATATTTACAATAGTTTTTATTTTATTTACTTTATTTTAGTGAGAAAATAGAGGAAGAATAGGGAAAGAAATATCTAAGAAGTAAGAGACGTCTAATAGGGAGCCAAAAGGTATGTTATATACAGAAACTTGTGCAAGTTTATTTTAGAATTTTGAGAACAGGGAGGGATTCTATAGAGTTGGGCGCCAAACTGTCGCGTAACGGAAGGTTACGGAGCTAAAAGGTAGGGGGAAGAAGAAAAGATAAGAATAGAGGAAGAGGGCTATAATTATAAGAGGTATGTACAATGATGGCTCGTCCAAAAAACTTAAATCTAACTTAAAACTAACTTAAAACTAGCTATTTACACCGGTACACTACACTAAATATATATACAAGGTAAAAGTTCAAAATGGGCAACCGTGGTAGGGCGGTAACACAGGGTGAGCACAGGCAGCGCGCCGGTAGGATCCAGCGACGCAAGAGGCGGGCGGTAGGGCTCCGCCGAGCGCAGGAGGCAGCAAATGGGGCGCGCGACGCAGATACGCGCACGCCGCAAGCCGGCCGCGGGTAGGCGCGACGCGGATACGCGCACGAATGAAGGTAGACGCGCGTAGGTGCAGGGAGGCAACACCCTTCGTGCCCCGGCACCGTTACTCTACAGGTAAACGTATACTGGCACTGCTATAGCTTGAGGTTCTGAGCTTCTTCAGAGCTGGTGGTAGACTGGTGGTCCTGCCCATGTGCGTCCTTTTATATTGCCCATGCGCATTCTATTCCACAACATTTAAATTTTAAAATTCAAACAATATAGAATATTCTCGAAACATAGCTAACTCCATAGTTAAATTTGAATAGACAATTCGATAGAAAAATAAAACAGTTAGACAACGTCAGCTGTCGGACAATGTCAGATAGACAATCTAAATATTTACAACAATAACTTTAAATTTATTTACAGATAAAAATGTACAAGGAACATAAAAATAACACATATAAGAGTAATGCTAATACAAGACATAATCATAAAATGATATACAAGCTCTATAGCAAACGGAAAACGAAGCTCTATAGTTAACACCAAAGGTAACTTTCTTTATGAGTAGTTATGTAGTATAACGAAGCCCCTGCAGGCTGCGTTACACTGTACAAATAAACATAAAAATAGTTCGCTAAAAACCACTCAAATCTAACTTAAAACCTTTGAATTACATCAGCCCATCAAACTGTTAGAATCCGAATTTACTTATCATTCACATATCCGCGTGTAGTTGACACTGGTCGCAGACAAACATAGAGCAGAAGGTCGGCTTTAAAGATATCGATAACCGGGGAAACGCTCATTGAGATTTCGTGTTTTGTGTCTTTTGTTTCCTACCTATTCCTTATACTGTGGTATTAAAGTATGTAAATATTCAGTGAGAAGCCTTTGATATCGACGAATTACTTGTATGACCATCCAACTTTTATTATGATTAGGGGTACCCTTAGTATACATTCGGAATAATATCTGATTAAGTAAAGATGAGGCTGAAATATCTGACCATACTATTTGCGTTTCCTCAAAGAGATTTCCTCTATACTTGCATCACTTGCATGTTATTGTAATACCCTTTCAAATCTCTCCCTTTGTTCTTTGTTTCAAGCATATCACCTTTATAAAACAGGATATCCTTTAAGTTACCTGTCAAAAGGAGGATAAAAGAAAGTATGGAGGGGATCGGGGTCACTGTGGAGCGCTCTTGAGTTCAACGAGTCGGCTATAAGGCGGCCTTTGACTTAAAATATAGGTACGGTCAGCATCAAAAGTAACTTAACACTTTAGTACCATGTCGAAGTAACATTTTTACGTACCCCTTAGAAACTGACTTTAATAGGCAGAACAGTTACTTTGACATTGTACTAAAGTTGTAAGCTACTTTTGAGGATGACCGAACTACACTCGCGAGCAACCAAATCGAATCAGAACCTAATTTTCCTATAAATGTACTAACTTCAGAGGCCTATAAATATTAAAGTATATGTGCTTCAGTGAAAATTTTACTGTAAATCGATTTCAAAAGAGATTAATTTTCAATAAATTACTTTAACAGATTACAGAATCGTGCTGATTTTTTAAAAACAAGGAAACTGTGGTTGATTTTCGCATCCCATAATATTGAAAAACAACTTGGTCAATTCAAATTGTATGAAAATTAGCATGATTCTGGAAGCTTGTTAAACGATTAACTAAAAGAAGAACATTTTTGACGTCGATTTACATTAAAATTATCACTAAAGCACATATACTTTTATATTTATAGGCCTCTGATTATTATCAGTAACACACTATTGTGTGTTTGTATGAAAATTAGGTCCAGAGTCGATTTGGCTGCTCGCGAGTGTAGATACATTTTTTTTTATGTCTTTGGTGGCAGACGAGCAGACGGATCGCCTGATGGTAAGCAATTGCCGCCGCCCATAAAAACCCACGACACCTTTACACCGGATTGGGCTTGTAGTACGCTCACTCACGCAGCGAAACACAGAACCGTGCTGCTTCACGCCGGTTTTCTGTGAGGCCGTGGCATCACGGTTAAGCTGGCCCATTCATGCCGAAGCGTGGCTCTCCCAAGGTCAAAACACAATCAAATCAAAACATAAACGTTCAAACACATTGACCCTCCGACTAGTTTGTATATCATCATCATCAGCAACCCACACTCGTCCACTGCTGGACATAGGTCTCCCCTAATGCACGCCACTGCTCCCGATTTTCGGCCACTCTCATCCAGCCCACACCAGCCAGCCTTCGAATGTCATCATCCCATCTTGTCGCAGAGCGTCCTTCACTACGCTTACCGAGTCGTGGTCTCCACTCAAGGACTTAACGGCTCCAACGGCTGTCAGTTCTACGGCTAATTTGACCCGCCCACTGCCACTTCAGTTTGCTAATTCGGTGGGCTATGTCGGTGACTCTGGTTTCTCTGTCGGATTACATTATTTCTGATGCGGTCCTTCAGAGATACTCCGAGCATAGCCCTTTCCATAGCTCTTTGAGCGACTTTGAAGTTTGCATATACATATCGCTTTAATATTTGTAAGCAAGATTATTACTTACTCTTATGATTTGGTAACGAG
>JADPWL010001849.1:0-13362 GCA_019059595.1 Marasmia exigua | reverse complement strand
TTTAACATTTCCTATTGTCCTGCTGGACCTGGGCCAGAATAATTATTATAAGCCAGCTAGACACATAACCGCATACTTTCACAGCAGCAAACCAAAATAATAATCCAATTTAGTATCCTTTTTTCCAGCTAGCAGTAATCTGTGTGCAAAGTTATAGTTACAAGTAATAATAATATTCATAATTCTCATCATCCGCCTGCCTCGTTCCCGGGTTGCTAGGGGTCGACAGCATAGGTCTTCTTTTTCCAATCGTTCATTCCCTGTACGTACAGTGTCATCTAATCTTACATTACATTGGGCATAGGCGCAGACGCAGCATATTCCATACGGCCCATCTAACGTGTTACCATCTACCGTACTAGTGTCTCAAGACAAGAGTATATAATGCGTGTGTTATGCCACTGATGATATACGGAACCAAAATGTAGCTGCTTAAAATGGGAGGCTCCACGTCACCCAGAGGGCAATGCAGAGGGCGTGATTGTATTAGAAATAATGAGATCCGCAAAAGAACTAAGATCAGACATAGCCCAAAGGATTACTTGCCTCATATCATTGCCCCCATTGCCGCAGTGCACATTGTGATTAGAACAGACGACCGTTAGGGTAGAAAGGTCCATGAGTGGAGACCGTGTACAGAAAGCAGCAGCCGTGGCAGGCCTCCCACAAGTAGACCGATGATCTGGTCAGGTCACAGAAATCCCTTGAATGCGAGCGGCACGGGACAGATCTGTGTGAAGTTAAACATCGGACGAGGCCTAAATATCAAGCAGTAGGTGTCTTTTGACTGAAATAATGATGATAAATATTGTATTCATTTTCAATTGGTAGAAGTTCATAAACTAACTCGAACTATGATGACAACTACCTTCATTTTATGCCCTAACATAACCAACTCACTTAAATTAATTACATCAACATCCACAGAACTCAGCTCGCCTAGTCACCAGCGTCCGGCAAATTGTAATCAAATTACACAGGGGCCGTCGCGAACTGTCATCAACAAATATGATTATGTGATCAATATGCAGCGAGAGGTGCTAGTGTCACGCACGAACTACTTTTACTCACGGGAGACAAGGTTTTCTCACTTCGTAGACAAACTAATTATATTAAAATAAAAATAAAATAAATAAAATATTTATTTCAAATAACTTATGTCTAAAACAACTTTTGATCAATGAATCTTATATAATAGTACACATATTTAACATTTTGCCTGAACTAGGGTGACCTGTGTTTCAGGCTAAAAATAGGTCTTAGAAACTTTAATCGTATAAGTTAGCAATAAATTACAACTTAAACTTAATTTTACTCTACGCTAACAATTAAAATTAGGTGATAGTTATTTAGGGACAATGAGTATTTCTCTGTATCATCGTAGGACAACTACAGGAGCACCTCCTGAAGGTGGTTTTTAGCGCAGTTATAGGGCAGTGGATATATGGTGTCTATTATTATTATTCGAAGTTCTGGGGAGCGTTCGTTGCCGAGTGGTCACTGCGACCAAATTTGATCTATTGTGACCTCCGCTCCCCCTTACAGATCGTCTCCGAGGCCCACGGCTTGCATAAACCGTATAATGGCCTTGGGAGCGATAGCCTTAACATCCTCCGGGCAGATGTGGTAACTGCCCAGGGTGCGGCTTCTTGGGTGCCCGAGGGCATCGCATTGACAGAGGACGTGCATCGGTGTTTCGTCCTCTGCTTTACAGAATCTGCAGGTGGGATCTCCGGCCAGCCCGGTTCTGGTACCGTGCTTGTTTAGCCTGCAATGACCAGTAATGGTTCTTGTGAGGATACTCAACTGTCCGCGAGATAGCGCTAATATCTCTTGCGTGTATTTGTTGGAGAATCCTGTCATTAAGGTCTTGGCGTGAGCCTGACCTGTCGACCTGAGCCATAGTTGTTTACTTTGTTCGATCGACCACTCTTTGAGATTGCGTCGGGTGGTGCACTTGGGTATGCCCAGTACCGGTTCCGGGGTTTGTACCGGGCATAAGGCCCCCTCCCTTGCAAGCTCGTCGGCTTTTTCGTTGCCCACGATTTCGGAGTGTCCTGGTACCCAGCAAAGGGTTACTCTGTTGTTGGAGCCCAGACAGTTTAGGGTCTGTGCTCCCTCCGCTATTAGTTTGGAGGTAATCTCAGCAGATTCAAGTGCCCTTAGAGCCGCTTGACTGTCTGATAGGATATATATATCTTTACCTTTATAGCCGCGTCGCAGATTCTCCTGGACGCAGCGTATTATAGCAGCCACTTCGGCTTGGAATACTGTGGCGTGTAACCCCAGGCCCTGTGATATTTGGGCCCTGGGTTTTTCGCCGTATACTCCAAAGCCAGCTCTATTGTTGAGTCTGGAGCCGTCCGTGTACCACACGATATCCCCAGACCGGAACTCAGCGAGCGTACCATCAGTCCACTCCTGTCTGTCCGGTATCTCGATTGAATACCACTTTGTGAAGTGGTATTCTTTGATCATGCTGTCCCCTGGCATAAGCATGATCGGCATGACTTGCAGTTTTTTTTAGAAGGGTTCTCATGCCGTAAGAGTGCCATGTCTTGGACCCGTTTTCCCAGGCTCTCAGCATAGAGGCTCTTGCCTCTTTTTGTATAAATGTAGGCAGGGGGCAGAGAGATAGCAGAGCCTCCAAAGCGGCCGTTGGGGTGGATGACATGGCACCTGTGATTAGCGAGCATGCATAGCGCTGTACTTTCGTGAGTGCCATGCTGCTTGTGGATTGGCGGGTCTTGTTGTGCCACACTACACAGGCATAGGCAATCATGGGACGTACCACTGCCGTGTATAACCAAAGCAAGTACCTTGGTTTTAGGCCCCATTTGGGTCCCACCATCCTGTAGCAGGTTCCAAGTGCCATCTTGGCCTTCTTGGTAACGTAGTTGAGGTGTGAATTCCAGGTCAACTTTTGATCTAGCATCACCCCTAGGTATTTGACTTCCCTAGAAAACTCTATGGTTTTCCCAGATAAGGTAGGCTTTCTTAGTTTATCCAGAAGCCTTTTTTTGGTGAATGGGACTATGATGGTTTTATTCCCGTTCACGTTGAGACCAACATCGTTGCACCATCTTTCAACCATACGTAGAGCCTGCTGCAGTCGATCAGATACTGTGTATTGGCATTTGCCAACCACCGTAATCACCAGATCGTCCGCATAGCCCTGGGTTGTAAAGTGAGCCCCGTTTAATTTGTGAAGCAGCTCGTCAACTACGATGGACCATTCCAGTGGGGACAGAACTCCCCCCTGGGGGCATCCTCTCGCAACTTTGAATTCTGCTGTGGTGTCCAGAAGTGTTAGTTTAGCTACTCTGGATAAGAGCATGGATTCGATCCATCCTAGGGTGGTCTCATCTACGCCCTTATTTCTCATGCACCTTATGATGACTGACGCTGAGGTGTTGTCAAACGCTCCCTCCACGTCTAGGAAGGCGCATAGGGCAATTTCTTTCTCTTCTACAGCCCTTTCTAGTCTATCGGTAAGCTCCATTAAGGCTGTCTCGGTAGACTTGCCTCCTTGGTAGGCATGTTGACGTACATGCAAAGGACACGATTTGATGAAGTTCTCTCTGATGTACATATTTAGTACCTTTTCCATCGTTTTCAATAGAAAGGAGGTGAGGCTAATCGGTCGGTAGGATTTAGGCTGTGACTTGTCTCTATCTCCGGCCTTGGGTATAAGCACCACCCTTACCTTTGTCCATATAGCCGGTAGTGATCTCCAGGCAAAGCTTGCCCTAAAGATTTTAACTAAAAACGGGAGGAGCCCTTTAGCCCCTTTTTGAAGGAGGGCAGGAAAAATGCCGTCCTCCCCCCCAGACTTGAATGGTTTGAAGCTATTTATGGCCCACTTGACCTGGTGGGGTCTGAATATCAGAGTGGCTTTGCGCCAGTCCTCTGGTCTGGGCCTAGGCTTGCCCTGAGGATGTGCTGGTTCCTCTCTTTCTGATATTGGAGTGGATCCTGGGAAGTGTATGCTAGCTAGCAGTGCGAGTGTTTCTTCCTTGGAGTTCGTGAACGACCCATCTGGGTTCCTTAGTAACCCTAGGTGTGTCGTTGGTGATTTTGACATAATCTTGTGGATCCTAGATGTCTGTGTGGCGCTATTTATGTCCTCACAAAATTTCCTCCAAGATTGTCGTTTTGCCTTTCTTAGCTCCCGGTTATATTCCGTAAGTGCCTCATAGTACAGCTCCCAACCTCCCGTCTTTTTGGCTTTATTAAAAAGTCCTCGAGCTTTTGTCCTAAGGGCCGCTAAGTTTTTGTTCCAGCCTTCAACGTTCTTCCTCCTTCTCGCATTGTTGGCTTTTTTGAGAGGGCAATTGTCCTGGTATGCCTCCAGCATAGCCTTCGTGACGCCCTCTACCGCTGATTCGAGTTGTTCCCGAGATCTAACGGTTTTATCGAGAGTGTCCAGGTTTGCTTGCAGACTCTCTCTGTACCTTCCCCAGTTGGTGTTTTTGGGGTTTCTATAAGGAGTAGCATTGTCGCTGTCGAACAGCCCTATGTTGAACCTTATATGCCTGTGGTCAGACATTGTGACCTCATTTGATACAACCCACTTACCTACTAGCCCTGCGATGTTCCGTGAGCAAACCGTGATATCGAGCACTTCTTGTCGGGCTCTAGTGGTGAAGGTAGGGGTACATCCTTTATTAAGAATTATGAGGTTGTGTTTAAGAATGAATTCAAGAAGCAACTCACCCCTCGTGTTGGTATCCGTGCTGCCCCATGTGGTGTGGTGAGCATTGCAGTCGCTACCTAGGATGAGCTCTGACTTGTGCTTTCTGCAGTGCTCTACTAGGGACTCTAATTGTAGCGTCGGATCTATCTTGTCACCTGCCAGATACGCCGAGCAGACTATTAGCTTCTTGGACACGCTCGTCGGTGTAGAGACGTATGCTGCCACAAGGTCGTCGTCGCATAACTCTGTAACAGGTAAGAATTTAGTATCTCTGTTGAATACTATGCATGCTCTGGGCCTAATCCCGCTAGTATTGTAGAGGACATTACCTGCATTGTTCAGGCCCAGCACCGTGTTCTTATTGATCCACGGTTCTTGGATCAAAGCTATGTCAATGCTATTTTCGGCGATGGTTTGGCACAAAACTGTGCTGGCCGCTTTTGCATGTTGTAGGTTTGCTTGAATAGTTTTGATCATTATGTAATATGTTGTGTGTTAAGCGCGTGTGTGTGTGTGTTCGTACTATATATAAATATATGTGTGTATCTGTGTGGAAATACTATGTATATATAAAAGGTATAAATAAATACTTGTTTGCCTAGTTCAACCTAATCCCTCCTGAGGTTTAGGTTGAAGAAGGCTTTGCGGCTAGAGTGTCCTCTGGCGAGAGTGGGACGGCTGGGCCTCCCTGCTCTTCCCATGGTCTCCCCTCTTGACCCTCTAGTCGCCCCTCTAGCCGAAGTAGGGGCAGAAGGATGTGACGATTCCGCCCCCTGTCCTCCTTCCCTACCTCTGTAAGCACCTCGCCCTCTAGTCCCTCTGTGGACCATGGGCCTGCTTGGGCCTCTCCCTAGGCCTCGCGGCCCTGGGAGACTCCCGCGTGAGGTGCTAGCGGTGGGTCTGTGACCCACTGTTCTCCAGTCGTTGGGTGCCCCACCGTCTCCGCCGACCTCTGCAGTCGCGCTGGGCTGACTGCTTGTGTCCGCGGGAACCGGCAGTTACCCCTCCCACTGGAGTTTCCGCCTCCTGCTCTTGTGCAGTGCCAGTACCAGAGGTACTTGGCTCAGCTCCTGGAGCGGAGGAGGACTCGTTTGGGGGCCGGATGGCCCTGTTCTGAGCAGGCTCTTTTACCTTTACCCGGACCACGTTGAAGTCCAGGTAAAGGACCGAATCTTGCTTCTGAAGGACCGAGAGTGCCGCATCGTCCATTAAAAGGACCACTATTTGCCCACCCTCTCTGGGTGAGACGCTCAGCACTCTCCATCCTTCAGTGTTGGCGAATTCTAGATTTTGCACCGCTATCCTGTGTGCAATAATCTTGGATTCCCTGTGTGGGCCCGGGTACCACAGGATACCGGTATGGGGCTTGGGGAATTCTGATTCGCTCATTAGTTGCAAGGCAGAGCCTTCCCAAGGGGACACTGTTGGGACGACCTCGGCCAGCCATTTCCTAGTGCACTCATTAGCGCAGGTGAACATAATCCATCCTGCTCTGTGAGTGCAACCCAGGAAACGGGGGCCCTCGGTTCCCCTTGGAGTCGAGTCGATGTGAGCCCCTATGTGCTCTTGCACCGCTATCATTTGCTCTGCGTTGAGGTTGCAGAGCCTGTCTCTAATCCCCACCCTAATTGAGCCCGCCACTTGGTTGAAGGTCAAGCGTCCTTCTTCTCCGCGAGCCGTTTTTCTAGTATGGTCGGGTGGGGTTGCCTCTTCGGACCTGACCCTTTTTGGGGCCCTGGTCTGAGGGAGGCTGCTAGAGGCTGGTCCTCCTGACGTAGAAGGTGCAGATGTGGCTCTATTATCGGTGTCCCCTGTCTGACCTTCTGTGACCGGCCTCTTGCTTATGGGTATCCTGCAGATTGTGAGTGCCTCATTGCGTGGCACCCCCTTTGCTAGCAGCTTACCTAACCTTCTCTTTGCAGAGCCTGGCATTTTGCTTTGCCTGGCTTTCGCTAGGCGTCGCTTGCCTTGGCCCTTCCGATTGGCTGGTGTTGAGGGAGCCTCCTGTGGCCTCTCGCCGTCCTGGCTGCTCCCTGTGCTCTCGACACCCTGTGGCCTGGCGCCGTCCTGGGTGGTCGGTCCCGAGATTGCAACTTGTGCAACTCTTTGCGTGACTGTGATCACAGGATCAACAGTAGTCGTTGGGGGGGTCTCGTTGGACCCTCCTGGGGTTGGGTTTATTATTGATTTATTTGAATCCATGCAATTCCCACGAGTCAAAAAGGGACGTGTGGTCCACCTGGCAGAGCCCTTGTACCAGGTAAGGCTAATTACTCCTTGAGGTAGCCTGGTATCAAGGAGCCTCCGTTAGAGACTGAGCACCCCCTCAGCCACGCATCTCTCGGCACGGTTCGGTTTACACCTTAGATTGGGGATTTTTGGAAACGAGGTTTTCTCCTCTGGGATGGTACTTGGGGATGGGAGGGAATGTGTGAAGGAAGGGTTATAGCTGACGCTGGGATCATGGGACAGGTTTAGTAGGTCATACCGAAAATGGAGTGACCATTTTCTGGCGTCCCCTCCTGTCCGGGGTCGGAGCGCTATACACGTCCGACATCAGGCTATCCGCAACCTGCCAACCCGTCTGGTCGCATGAGGGGTATGCGTTCGGTTCCTTTGCTTGGGATGCAGCATCGGTTACCCTTAACTGTATTCCAAGCAAAAGAACGACAGATAATGGTATATGGTGTCTATGGCGTTAAGTCTATTATAGAGAAGTGGGCCCAAGAACACGTAGAAACGGCCAGAAAAAGCACGCTCCATTAGAGGACTATGAGAGCAAACTTTATCTTTCCTTCTTTTGTTAGTAGATTCAGTGCTGTATGAAAGCGCGGTGTGCTGTTTTACATATTACATACGTTTTTTTAATTAAAATTACGTATCTGGCCATTTGTGGTAAACAGCATTTATATTCCAATTTGTTTGACAGACGATGATTGATTTTAGAATTTGAAATATGACCGATTTATCAATCTATCTATATCATTTATGAAGAGGTTACTCGCATAGTCGAAGTCAATTCTTATAGGCAAACACAAAGACGAAACACTTGCGCGATGCAATCGACTCCCAGCGCCATCTATTGGGAGACTGAACTGACTTAAGTTGAGTCCCGAAACGAAGTGAGGGCGAGCCACTAGTAAAAAATAAATAAATGCACCGTACATACAATTTACAATGACTTCCCTTTATTATTGCCTATAAGGAAGAGCAATGGTTCCTGCAGAAACTTTCACGCTCTGGCGAAATACTTTAGCCACTACACCAACGAAGGTGAACTCTCCCGTCCGATTTGATTAAATCAGAGAATCGGATCAGATATCTCACTTGTTTTCTGTAAAACACTTACTAAACTCTGATAAACTCTGTAAAACACTTACATTAATATAGTGTATAAGTGAGTTTTTCCAGATTTCACCTAGAGTAAAGCGATGTTTAACATCGATATACTTGCTCCCCGATTAATATTGAATCAGGCATCTTTTTTCTATTTCAGATTAACAAAGGCATTACTTTCACGGCAATTACTGGTAGGTACCAGGTCACATGAACGTGATTGACGAAATTAATTATCACCAACAGTTGTTTTCAAACCTAATTTATGAAATACTGTAAAACCTAACCTAATAAAAAGAGGTAACATAATGGCTTACATTGTCCAACCAGCTGTAATTAGATTACACCCGCACAGTTTTGCTCTCATCAGTGGAAATTGTTATTAAAAGTTCAATATGGAGCGGTGGCACTACTAACATTTTTTATTGTCACTATAAATAAATATTTCACAACATCACATACAATGATCTGACTCCGAGGTAGGTAGCTCGAGCACCTGTTTTACGGATATCAGAATCAACAGTGGGATTACATATGATACTATTTAATTTTGTAAATACATACATATAATACGTAGAAAAAACCCCGACCAATACAAACAGTCAAGTTCATGCACACAAATGTTTGTATTGTGCGGGGATCGAACCCGCAACCCTTGGACCAAAAGCAGGGTTCACTACCACTGTTCCAAACGGGTCGTCAACTGGTCTTTCACTGTGTTTCACAAAATTAAAAACGATAGTCTTACCATTTGTCCCTCACATAATGTTACTTTGGCTGTCCGGCTACCTGTAAATATAAATATGAAAGCGCCTCGCTTGCTTTACGAATAGTCCAATACGCCTCGGGAGAGCTATATCTAGATTTAATTTAACCTTACTCCAGAGCGCTCATAGCTGATGTCTCTAAAAGGCTGTTCTTCTCAAAAATGGGATAGGACCGGCCATGTATATCGCATGCTGAGTGAGCTTTAGGTCAAAATAGCTACAGAATGGATGCGGCAAAATGTAAAACGCGCTCTTTCAAGACTGGTCCACAACAGCCCAGCACTAGGAGTGGTGGAAAAAGGGTACCTAGGGAGGCCATTGCCCTGCAGTGTAACATCATGGGCTAGTAAAAATAAAGAAAACCGCCTTCAAAAACCACGAACTAAAAAATGTAAAATAATATTTTTAACGCTTCATACAATTTAAATAACGTTTTATAACAGTACACTCGAGAAAAGGTGTTATCGAAGTCGGCGCCCAAGACTATCTTGTAATACTTCATTCAATTATTCAACTGGGGTTATATAAAGATAGATACGATGATGAAGAAGAGATACAAAATGTTATTTAAAGTGTATGAAGCGTTAAAAGTGTAAATTTTCACTTTTTAGTTTTTGAAGGCGGTTTTTTTTCATAGTATTTTTATTTCATGCTTTTTAGTGTTAATTTTTTTGAGAATTGCCCTCGACATCTTTGGGATTCCTTCATTAGATCCTGACATGATGAAAATGGGACCAACTTGGAAGTGTTTTCGTTCAAATAAAAAAAGAGTTGTACAAATCGATCAACAATTGCCGGAGAAATCGGTGAACATACATAAAAAATAATAAAAAAAACATACAGTCGAACATAGGACCTTCTTCTTTTTTGAAGTCGATATTAAATAACTCTGCATATCGTAGAGCACCTGTTTAACTAGCTATTAGATAACAGCACATTGAACCTGAAGAGGCTTGCTATATTTAAACATTCATTAACGCTACGGATAACTGAAACGAGACTATGCTTTCTCTTTTTGAAATTGTACACACATGTTCGCGGCCGTCCAACCAGCTGTAATCAAACTACAGAGGGTCGTGCCCACCTGAGCTCATGATGAGTTTATTATATGAGCTCTGTTCATTATTCAAGCCTTGTTTTGCTTGATTTCAAAGAATATAACCTTGGTCATTATGAAGTCCGCCCTATGTTTGCAGCTGCTCGTTCACCTGTAAAAAGAATACAGCGGGTCACGCTCACTTCATAGAGAATAAATTAATCAAAGCTCATAATAGTTATTATGGTTGTAATTATGTGTTTCGTTAATCAGAGAAAGCTCCGTTATTAATTGCAATTTAATCTGAACATAAACAGCCGTTTCATGTTTACTCCACTAGCTATGCTGACATCCCTAAAAATTAAAAGCGACCTAACCAAATAGAGAAAACTTCTCTTCATAAAACAAACAGGAAAATAAATAAGGGAAATGGACATTCGCTGAAAAGGAAGTGGGGCGAACTGCGTGAACAGCGTGACCCCAGCGGCCGTCAGTGGGTGCACGAGGCGCGGCTCGGGATGATATTGAACTTGATTGTAAGTAACTGATGCTTTTTATAGACTAGATATATAGGTGTATTCTAAAATATAGCGGCAATATTCTCATGAATAGAGTCTTAGATTAAATCAAAATAGTGGAAGATAGGTGACTTGTCTCAACCGCGTGGACCGCTTAAATTAGGTCCCCGTCGTCTAATTGCACGCAGTCGCAAATTGGCGAGTCTGACATGCGGTCGTGTCACACAAAATTATTATTTAATTGTTAAAGGTTACCAAAATGCCTACGTGGGCTTTTACGCGTTGTACAAATTATTCAAAAGAAAATAATAAATCTCATGGAATCAAATTTCACTCATAATTAGAAGAAAAGTTTTAATTTCTCATGATATTTCTAACATTAATTAGAGTACCAGTTTTGGTCGCCATTTTGCAGAGCCAGATAGGAATATACGATATAGTAATGTGTGACGAGTTAAGTCGTTTTGACAGGACTCAACTCTGACGTTATATGCTTGACTCACTCACGGCTATGTCAAAAAATACGTTTGTCTCTGTCTTCCAATATCGTACAACTTTAAACCAATCTTTAAACCAATGTGATAGAGCTGTGAGTTTTCAGTTGTCTAATTGAAGGGACGTGCCGCATCTTCTGCTATTTTTTTTTTATATGAGAGGTGGCAGACGAGCAGACGGATCACCTGATGGTGAGCAATTCCGCCGCCCATGGACACCCGCAACACCGGTGTATTTTGTATTTATCTAAGAATAGAGTCATCATCGTCATCACAGCGTGTACGTGTAGGTACGTTTGGACCGTGATCCAGAATTTGGGGAAACTGGTATTTACATTGACCGACCGACCATTGACCGAGATGGAGGTTCTTATCGGAGGGCAAGACTTGCTATGACAGAATATAGCTATGGGCGAAGCTGCGCCAACCTAGTTCCTTAATTGGTATTTACAATGCGACTGCCGTGTGACTTTCGCAACCCTTTTTTTTTTTTTTTTTGTTTTCCCGGGAGAAATGCGTTACGCAGACCCTGCCGCCGGGGGGCGACAGAGTACTGTGGGACTCACCCTCCGGGCCGCTTCTTCTAACAAGAAGCGGCCTGAGGGCATACCCACTAAAACTCCCGGGGCTCAACCACCCGTGGGTATAGAATGGGGTCACGGGAACTGCACTAGGCTATTCCCCGCAACCCCACTCCCCCACAGGCCCCTACACGGGGTGTGCGGCCACGCCCCTCCTCAGACTAGGAGGAGGGGGGTTGGGGACAGCCGGAAGAGCTGAGCCGTCCCCAACGAGCGGTGGAGGTGCCAATGGCAGTGCCGGCACAGGGCCACCTCCACGGAGAGGACGAAGAGTTCTCCGCCGAACTCGTCCTCTCCTTGCTCGAAGCGGGCCTGCGAGGGGGTTAGTCTCGCGCTCCCGCTCCGCCGCCTCCTTCTGCGCCACCACTTCCTCACAGAAGTGGGCGAAGGCCGACCACGCCCCCTCATTATCCAGCATAGCTTCAACTATGCTGGGCAATGAGAGGTCATGTCCGACCTCCGTGACCAGCGCGGACCGCTGTTGGTCGAAGGACGGGCACACCACCAAACGTGTGATGTGCCGAGTCCTCCGCAGCGCCCGCACTGGTGGCACGAAGGAGTGTCCTCCCGTTGAATGCGGTGCAGGTAGTTACCGAAGCAACCATGCCCGGTAAGTACCAGCACCGTCCGGAAGGACAGAAACCCGTGGGGGCGCTCGAGCCACCGGTCCAAGACCGGGGCGAGCGCCGCGAGCGTGGGACGGCCGTACCTCTCCACTTGGAGAGAGGCCGTCCATGCCTGCAGACTGCAGTCTACGAGAAGACGGCGGCCAAGCGAGCGGCTGGCGATCCCCTCTGCCCCCGGGAAAGGGAGGCAATAAGGAAGGAGGGTCGCCAGCAAATGGTGGTTTCGCAACCCTTGGAAGAACCAGACCAACTGAATCATAGTTTATGAAACGTGTAACATGTCGATAACAAATTGTTTATTTTTTCACTCTGCTCGCAGGTACCTGTATAGTGTATAATAATGCTATGAATACTTAGCGCACGTGAATAAAATTAAGTGCTCCTTTCATAATTTTGTAAAAATAGAACCTGTTCTCCATGCAACGTCGTCACGTACGTTATTGACGGACACTACGAGGTGTAAAACCACAGGTAAAACATTGGAAATGTGGAGATGCATTTAACTCGATTATTGAGTACAAAACAACCGTAAAAAGATAATTGTATTCTAAAACTCTAACATTCCAATTAATTTAAAAGCGACCTCAATCATTTGAGAACTCAGTTCAGGAAAGTTGCACATTCGGTGAAAATATTTTGCGCGGATTAACAACCGCATCGGCAGTCGGCACCTGCACCGTACGTGGTATTTTTCCTGCTAATGTACTCGTATTCATAATGCACAAGTTTCTACCTCTAAATCCTCTAATCCTGCCTGGCTGCAGTATGCTTTTACCTATAAACATTATTGCAACACAGTAAGACAATGTCACTTTCGCTATCTGTGACAGCGAACATTTGGCCACAATCTCACCTGATCGTAAGTGGTGATGTGGCCGAGGATGGATCATGCCTGTCTAGTAACAGCCTATTCACTCTTTTCTTGAATAAGTTCAGATCATAGCGTTCAGGGAACACATCTTATTATTAATAGATTCATGTGGCTATCGTTCGATCCCATCATTCTGAAATTCTGAAAATACTTTAAAAATATTTTTACAATTTAAAGCAGAAAATTGTACAGCATTTGCCTAGGATTCAGGCAAAAATTATAATTATGCCTAGAATGGAAATTCGTAGTGTGTTGAGCTTTTTTCAAAGTAGCATTTTTGCTACCGTGTTATTAAATTCTAGACGCTGCATTTTGTCTACTCGTTGAATTTAATCAAGCAAGCGTCTTGAATTTAAACTTAAATATTGTAAAAGTATTCCTCTTTTCGACTAATAAATTAGTCCTTGCCGTGCGATGTTTTCCCCAGCCGCCTAAAG
>JADPWL010001848.1:0-17612 GCA_019059595.1 Marasmia exigua | reverse complement strand
ATTCCAAAACCGTAGCTCTGTATCTTCTCACATCCACCACAATGACAGGGACAATGCATAGTTTTCGATAGCGAGAACAGTTTTTCAAACTCATGGTAAGGGTACTGATGAAAAGTGACGATGAGGTATAGAGAATGTTGACGCGTAAATGTCTGAATTAATTGAGACAACATCTCATACATTGGTCCTGGTAGGAAAATAAAGTTTCCTTTGTACTGTGGAACGACAAGAAAATAATCAAGGTACCACAATACCAGACAGACAGTTGTAATCTACATCCTTACATGAACCTCCCCTATCCTGATATTATCTCTTATCTCATCTTTGTCTTGTCCTTGTCTATTTTAATCCTGACTTGGGTCATCTATCTAATCCCGCATTGATACACTATCTAATCCTCTCGGGATCCACCATCTAAGTCTGACTTGCTGCACATCTAATCATGACTTGATCCACTATCTAATCTTGACTTGATCCACTATGTAATCTTGACTTGATCTACCATCTACTCTTGACTTGATCCACTATCTAATCCTGCCTTAATTCTCTTATCTAATCCTGACCTGATCTACTATCTAATCCTTGACTTGCTTCCACTATTTAAATCCTGCCTTAGATCCACCTATTAATCCTGACTTGATGCACTATCTTATCATGACTTGATCCACAATCTAATCTTGACTTGATCCCCTATCTAATCCTGACTTAATTCTCTTGTCTAATCCTGACTTAATCCTCTATTTAATCTGGACTTAATATACTACCTAATTCTGACTTAATGCACTATTGAATCCTGACGTGATCCACAATCGAATCTATCCTGGATTGATCTTCTAGTCTAATACTGCCTTGATCCTGACTTGATACTCCCTCTAATCCTTACTTACTTCCCCCCTCTAATCTACACCTGATCCCAGCTCTAAAACCTCCCCCTAGGTCCGTCAAGAGCCCCTCCAGTTCTGCCAGCCACCGCGGTGGAGTCGTCGTGTGTACTTGGCGAGACGGATCGCTCACCAGATTACAAGGTAGTATATGGTGATTGTATAATATTGAACTATGATCAGCATTTTAATAATAGATTTTCTTTAGGTTGTGCATAGCATTATGTCAGTGAAATAATGTGGATCCGTACTTTTTTCCACCATCTTTCTAGGTGACGGGTAGGGCCCACTAGCGACGCTATCCTTTTTATAATTTTAAGCTACTAAACTCGGATTCTATTTTAAATTACACCTCTAGGGAAACACTTTGTTACTGATTTATTAATAACCATTTCACAAATGGATGGGTGCGAACGCGTGACGCGAACTAATTGATTCACGCCGAAAAAGCAGCCTACTTTTGGCGTGAATCAATTCGCGTATACAAAAACGGACACCAACATTTGTGCATGTTTATTTAATAAATAGTATAAGAGTTTTGCGAGAGGTATGTAACCCCGACATTGTTTAAAATAGATCCCTGTTTTAGTAGACTAAAAATTAAAATCGATTGGCGTCGCTAGTGTCCCTTACCCGTCACATTAAATGTGGGAACAGGTTTCAAATAATCCAAGGACTTGGAATAAGCATACTATATTAAGGTACTTAAAGTCCGTCTAACACGATAGATCGTCGGCCATATCGTCGTCTCTCTCACTCTCGCACGTCATTCTAATTCAACATCGAACTAATAACGTTCTTTGCCATGCATCTACCGATCACTATTCATAAAAAGCTTTTCTTCATTTGGATACCCGACCGGTACCGACAGATTTTTTTAGTTTCTTACTCTTAAGTCCCCTAGGAGGGCGCTGTAGTCAATTTAATGTGACGTCATGTCGCCTTTTCCAGAAAACAATCAAGACGCTTCTAAGGACACTTCATTTTTTTCAATATGATAACTCGTTTAGACGTTATGAGGTGACAGATGACAGCCATACTTCGTATAGGTCAAAACATAACCCCCTTTTTGCTTTCGCCGTAGTCGGTTAAATATACAGGTAATTTTGTGTACAGTTTTCAGAGGCAAGAAACGTGTCCTCCCCGCGACGCTCCGCCTCAGCCCCACCGGTGTGAAGTTGCAAGACCTGGCTACTACACGATTAACCTACTCTGTGACGAGATGCTTGGTAGTAAAAAAAAATATTTCAAACATCAGCATACATTGATCTGACTCCTAGATGATGTAGCTCAGCACCGTGTTACGGATATCAGAATCAACAGCCGGAATTACAAGATATATACATATAATACTTTTCTTTTGTAATACATACTTACTAATCATAGGAAACACCCAGACCAATACAAACAGACTGTTCATACAAGTCGGTATCTACACTATTACACTAACGTTTTTTGTCTCTTTTTGAATGTCAAGTGGAGGGTCTATTTGACATTCAAAAAGTTATGCATAAAAGATCCATCCAACATATTTTGCGAAATTAAGTTCAGTATACAGCTAAAATCTCTATTAAAGTTTTATATACTTATAAAAGATAAAGGCAGCATGAAAGCATTAAGGTGACGGGTAGTGCTCACTAGCGACGCCAATCGATTTTAATTTTTAGCTACTGAACCGGATCTATTTTAAACAATTTCGTGGTTTACACCCTTTGGCAAACACTTATACTATTTATTAAATAACAATGCACAAATGTTGGGTCCGTTTAAGTACGCGAAAAATTGATTCACGCTAAAAGTGGCCGCTTTTGGCGGTAATCCATTTTTCGCGGTAATCCATGGATCCGGTTTAGTAGCTAAAATTTAAAATCCATTGACGTCGCTAGTGTGCCTACCCGTCCCTTTAAAGTGAGACGCTTCTTTTAAACCCAAGCTATATTTTTAAGAATCGAGAATATTTTCTTTAGAAATCTTATCGACTTTTTATTTGTATGATTTTTAAACTTAATCAACATTTTATCTACGAATTTGAACTATCTAGATTTTAGAATACAATATGTAGATACACACGCCAATAATGAAATAATATGCATCTTATTCATCTGAAAAATAACAATTCTCGATTGGTGTGTCGGAACCACCTTCGTCACCAAGATAAATTACCAGTGCTAGGTCCCTAATGCAATCCATGCGGACATATTTTGCACGAGACAATAATCGTGATACGATGGTAAGATGGCTGACATACCGATTACTGATTTATTTCGATTGTTTGTGTCAATCCATATGAGCAAAAATTCCGATTAGCGCATTATAAGATATTTTTTACAAATTGTATTGCTAATAATTATTTTAAGTTCTTATTCAGATTAATTGAGAAACATTAATACGTATTTTTAGACGTAATAATATGTCTAATTGTCAATTAACGAATAAATCAGCCAATGATGTCGATGTTGGACATCGGTTCCAAGGTACGCCATCTAGAGGATATTTCACATGCGATATTCAGGTTAATGCCAGTTTTTTTCGTTTTGTTATTCATATTTTAACGTTATCTTTAAACGCATTTAATTTTTTATCAAACAGTTGTAGAAATATATACAATTACATTTCTAGTGAGGGTGGCCTATTCTAGTCTGCCGGGGACCACACGGCTTGTGGTCCCCGGCAGAGTAGAATAGGCCACCCTCACTCTTACCGAAGTGTCGTAAAAGGCGACTAAGGTAAAGCTGCTGGCATGATTATCAGCACCCAGAGAAGGAAAACTCTGCATTTATATCAAAACCCTCGCCCCCGTCTGCCAAGCGTGGTGAGTATGGCAATTACCCCTCATTGTTAAATTGAGTAGGGGCCCGTTCCCCAGCAGTGTGGACCTTAATGGGCTGACGATACGAGATTGAGGACGAATAATGCGTAATATTTTCACTATTCCACATTGCGTAATAATACGGTACCTACACAATATGGCTCTCTGCCTATCATCTTTATTTTTCGCGTTTTTTGTTTTGTGGCGCGGAAGTGTATAGTGCGATTGTTCACAGCGTACATGCGGCCGGACGGGTCGTGCGTGGTGCCGCACCTCACCATCGGCAGACACAACTACGGGAACGTGTTCTTCGACTGCGAGATCGACGTCGCCGGGCTCGATTTGGACGCACTTGGTGAGTACACGACTATACATTAATATTCTTTAACCGATTACGGCTACGGCGACCGATTTCAACGATCAGCCACTTCCTTGCCCTTCCCTGCGTGTCTGCGCATGGGTCCTCCTTGCCACAGTAGATAAATACGCTTAAGCAGTATCGACACTCCGCCATTTTTGACAGAAAGTTAATAATAATAATAATAATTCTCACAACACAACTAATGATATTGATTTCGTTACTCGAATAGCGGTCAAGAACGACTCGGATAATAAGACACCGAAACCAATTATCGTCAAAATGCATTCCAGATATAAGAAAGACGATTTTTTGTTATCACTGCGTAACTCAAGAAATTCACTGCAGCCGATGTTGGTGTGACGGGAGGTCAAAGCAGCAATAAAGTGTTCTTTAACGATCATCTCTCGGCAAGAAATAAATACCTCCTGAGACAAGCTAAACGGTTGGCTAAGGAGAAGGGCTTTGCATACTGCTGGGTACGGAACTGCACCATAATGGTGCGCCGCAGTGACCAGTCGCCGATTATACATATCACATCCGAAGAATGTTTAAACAAAATAGTATAAGTGTTACGTCCGTTATTTACCTACTTTTATCGTATATTTTTTGTTATTACAATGGTTATTTTTCTCACTTTTATCGTGTTGTTGCAAGTGCAATTAAATTGTTTACAAAAACTATTAGACTTGCTTTGGAACCGGGAATAGTCACCAACCTTCTGGCACTGGTAAGCTATTATTTATTCTATATGTCAATTCATGTCAATGTAATTTTGTCAAATAATAATTTAGTTAAATTTACTGTTAGAAATGGCAGTTAATATTTTCTATCAAAACGTTAGAGGTTTACGTACCAAGGACAGAATATTCTATAAAAATATGCTAAACTCTAACTATGACATAATATGTCTAAGTGAAACCTGGTTGCTCCCGGGAATCTATGACGCAGAATTATTTGATTCCCGATACAGTGTTTACAGAAATGATCGCGATTATGATAATTTGACAGTAAAAAAGGGAGTTGGCACTCTGATCGCTGTGCGCCGGGGCATAATGGTGAGTGTACAGGGCTTACGTAAGCTGCCTTGTATCCATGGTGCGGATGTCACGTCTGTTAACGTTATACTGAACCAGGGACCGACTACTGCTATGTTGCGATTGTTTTGTTGCTACTTTCCGCAAAATGCCCTGCAATTGACAGCTGAATTATCTTTTTTCGAGTATATTTCTGACCTTAGAGTTGATTATTCCCACGACAGATTTTTGCTGGTAGGCGATTTTAACATTAGAGATGCTAATTGGATCACAGATTTAGATTTATCAGATGGTAGGCTGCGTCTTGAAAATCCTTACTATAATACACTGACCTCTCAACTATTTTCGTTTTTATGTTTTAATGACTGGTTCCAATATAACAGTATTAATAATATGAACAATAGAAAGTTAGATTTAGTAATATCTGATTTACAGTGTACAGTTCAAAGAGTTACACCGTTGTCTCTGCCCGAGGATGGTCACCATCCCTCCTTGGGTATTGTTGTTGAGGCGGCACAAGCGTCGAACTTACGTCCAGCTACTCGAGAGGTACGTCGTTTCTATGCAGCTGACTACGACGAAATTCGTCACGAACTATCAAAGATCGATTGGGACTGTTATTTTGACGTTGATGACATAGAACTTGCAGTAGATAATTTTTATAAAATTTTAAATAATATTATAGACAGGTGCGTTCCTAAGAAAGTTGTGAAGGATAATACTAGGTTTCCAGTTTGGTTTAATAAGCGACTTATAAATTAATTAAAAGAAAAATAAAACTTCATAGGAAATGGAAAACCTATAACAGACAAAATGACTACGAGCTCTTCTCTAATATTCGTCGTGAGGTTAAAGAGCTCGAAGTTTTGTGTTATGACCAATTTATTATTCGTGCCGAGAGTAATATTCGAGTCAGTACCAAGCACTTTTGGTCGTATATAAAATCCAGACGAAATAATAGTGGCATTCCTGACTCTTTATACCTCGGTAATGTTCACGCATCCGACGGTCAAAGGATTGCCGACTTATTTAATTCTTTCTTTCAATCTGTCTTTGAATCTCCGTCTAATAGAGTCTCAACTTGTGTATCGGCAAATAATAATTGTGTGATTAACTCTGTTTACATTGATAGTACTGTCGTTCTCAAATATTTGAAAAATCTTGATTGTAATAAGGGCACTGGCCCAGATGGTATTCATCCAGTGTTTCTTAAGCAATGTTGTGGGCAGTTGGCGGTTCCTCTTTCATTATTATTTAATATTTCATTAAAAAAGGGTACTATGCCTTTGATCTGGAAGCAATCAATTATTGTTCCCATTTTCAAGAACGGGGATAAACATAATATCGCTAATTACCGCGGTATATCTAAACTGTCCGTAATACCCAAACTTTTGAAAAGATAGTTTATGATTCTCTTCTTCCTGCAGTAAGACCTCTAATAACATCGAATCAACATGGCTTTATTTGTGGAAGATCTACGGAATCAAACTTATGCGAGTTTTTGGACCTAACATTAGAAGCCATGGAAAATGGTTTTCAAGTCGACGCCGTGTATACCGATTTTTCGAAAGCATTTGATAAGATTTCACACAATTTATTGATTGCCAAACTCGACAACTTCGGTATACACGGCGATCTTTTGAGATGGTTAACCTCATATTTACGAGATAGATCTCAAGCAACAGCGACTAAAGGTTTTACTTCTAGTTTCATTCCGATAACCTCCGGAGTGCCACAGGGTTCGCACCTTGGACCCCTTCTCTTTAATATATTTATCAATGATATTATGCGTTGTTTTCACCATTCTAATGCGCTTCTTTACGCTGATGATGCAAAAATATTTATATCTGTTAAATCTGTGGATCAGTGTAGGCAGTTCCAAAATGACCTAAATATTTTTTATGAATACTGTTCACATAATGAGCTAAAACTAAATATTGAAAAGTGCCACACAATAACTTTTTCCCGTAAAAAACTACCGATAGAATATAATTATAGTTTTAATGGTGTATTGATTGGAAGGGTGACTGGGGTAAGGGATCTGGGTGTTCACCTTGATTGTGAATTAAACCTTGCATCTCATATAGATATAGTCACATCCAAAGCTTACAAAATGTTGGGATTCGTATTTCGGCAATGTAAAGATTTTAAAAATATAGCTACATACATTATGTTATATAATTCCTTAGTAAGAAGCCATTTAGAATATGCGTCTACTGTATGGAATCCTCTCTACATCACCTATACTGAGCAGTTAGAAAGAATTCAGAATAAGTTCCTGAGAAGATTGAGTTATAGATTTAGGAATTCAGAGACACATCTACAGACATTACAATTGCGGCGTGAACATAGGGACCAAGTATTTCTCTTCAAAATTCTACACAATATCATCGATTCTCCCTATCTTCACAGTCGTATCCATTTTAAGTGACCAAGGTTGACTGCCCGCTCTAGGCTAGTTTTTTTCGGTTCCTACATGTAAAACAAATTACTCGAAAAATCGATTCCTTGTTCGTGCTTGCAACGTACACAATGTTTGTTACAACTCAATAGATATATTTAATTGTAAACTATGTACTTTTATTTCCTCTGTAAAGAAAATATAACATGACATATTTGGGTAGATGTTCAAACGTAAGTTAGTTCTAGCTTTTATATAGCTACTATTTGTTACTATTATGTAAGAATTTGATAAGTCCATAATACTACCGGAATTGTTTTTTCTATATCGTGAATATACTGCAATATTTTGTTTTTGTTTTATACCTAAGTATGGTCTTCGCAATGCATGTTAATAATTAACGTTGGAAACTGTTTTGGCTAATGAAATATTTAAGTTCAAAACTATTGTAAGGAATATAAAAGCTGTATGTTTCTTTGAATTGATAAAATAAAAAAATAAAACATCTCATACGTTGACCTGACTCCGTACTAAGTAGCTTAAGATACACTTGTGTTACAGATATCAGACAACAGAGGAACACAAATATATACTTAAATACATATATTACACCCAGACACTGAACAAACACAAGTGTTCATCGCACGAATGTTTGTCCAGGGTGGGGATCGAACCCACGACCTTTGGCGTAAGAGGCAGAGTCACTACCAATCGCGCCATCCGGTCAGTCAAACCTACTGTATCGGGTTGTCTTCTTATTTTTGTAAAATATTATTCTTACTTTTATTTATTTATAATATACATTACAATCGTAAATAAACAAAGTGAGAAAAATAATCTGCAGTTTTGAACCAGATTGTAATCCAAAAACAATGTGTACATAAAAAAAAACAATAATTGAATTACTTAGGTTTGTCGCACTAGCCGCATATAACAATATGACAAACCAATAAAAGAACCCAAGCTATGAACAATGAAACAACTGAAACAATACTTTATCCCAGTTATATTTTACTTTAGAGGGTTAGCCCCGATGCTGAGGTCCAGTACCGTGGCCAGACCCATTTGGCGTGGAGTAGAGGATATCCTTTAATTTTATAATATATTAGGAGAGATTTGGAGTAAAAATATCATAATCCGAATGCAATTTCGATATTTAATTATATTGACGAGCCATTCTGACCAGGGGGCTGTAATATGACGTATTATTTTTGTGAGTCTGCAAGGCAAAAACATTTTTGTTGGATCTTCGCGCGCTATATTTGGTGTTAAAAGATATTTCAGAAAGCAAAGCTGGTATATCAATGAGAGAATGTAACAATTTGTAAAAGTAGACAGACAGGATCAAAATATTTGCGTGTTGTTTCTAGTTTATCTACCTGGAATTTGGATAGCCTAGATTCGTAGTTGAAATAATTACGTCAGTCATAACAAAATCCTCCCAGGCCCCACCTCCCCAAAATCATCTTGATGGTCTTCTGGTTTAAGTACCGGGCCGTGAGCGTGTTAGAAAGGAAAACTTATGATATTTCTCAAGAAATAAGCAGAATACTAGCATACAAAATTGGTGCACAAAGGTACACAAAATGATTTCTAAAGTTGCAAAAAGCTACGCAAAGATACACAAAATTACACATTCTTTTCATAACGTTTTGTTTTGTTACTTGGTAACCACTTTAAGCCATTGGTCATGCATCCGATCGTTCGGGCCAAGATACAGTGAGGTCTCACCATTCCCCCCATACCAAAATCTCCCCCTCTCCGAACCCCCAAAATGTAATAGGGAATTCTCCTATTTTTTCAAATATTTTTATAATGCTCATATATATCAGATAATCTAGCATTATTTTTATTTCTGCAAAATATGCCTGCTAAATGTTATAAAAAAATTATCAAAAATTTGACGTAAAATATACGCGCTAAAACACCGGCCGCCATGATGGTGACGGCGCATGACGTCACTATAACTAAATCAAAGGGCATTGAACTACAATTGAGAAATGTCAAAATGCTAAAGTTTGTATTGTAGGCAAGTAAACAAAGATGTCAAAAAGATGTTTTAGTATAATGACGTCACATCATGGCGGTCGGCGTTTGAAATCACGTGACATACAGATATTAAAACCTCAATTTTGATTTTGAAAAATAAAATTTATCTTAGGATTTCATGGCGTTATGAAAATAACGTTATATTTGCATTTCCCGTGATGAAAACTATACAAGTAATATAATTTCATAATTTATTGTTGATAGATGAAAATGGCCTATTGTGATCGTAACTCGTAAATTACAGCAGACACGCAATTTCAATTAAAATATTAAGAACGCCTCTTAAATACCCCACATTTTGGTTTCGTAAATTTGAACCTGGGGGTCTAATTTGAAGTTAACTTTGAGACTCAACCAAACGTATTTGACGACGTTTCCTAATTTGAAGTGAACATTGCGTCGGTTGAACTCAACCGAAACTCTTTTGACACATCTCGCCTCAAACCCTAATTTGAAGACGCCAATGCTCAACCAAAATATCGAATTTGACATTTCTTGTCTCGCGTCTTTATGTCAAAATTCACGATAGCTCGAAAGGTGTTTTGGTTCGGTTGAATGGATTTATGGTGTATTAAAAAAGGATCTTTATGTCTTTGTAAATAAGGTCCAATGACTTACATATCAATAAAGATTAGTTTAAAGCGGAGTTTCTTGGTATAAAATGTTAAAATTGCTATACCTATATAGATGATTATGAATACATAGAGTACTTAGGTACTTTTAATGCTTAATCAAAGTTTTCATGTATGAATCTCAGTACTTACGTTTAAATATGTAAATTAATTTACATTAAGTGCCTATTTACCTACTTACTGAGAATTTTTGTAGATTTATGCCAGTGAGAATATGTATGGTATAGTTCAATGATTTATGCAGATTTAAGTAAGTAAGTATACTAAGTACCTACCTAGTGGTGTAGGCTTCTTATAGATAAACTAGATTCACTAAGTAATTAGTCTTTTTCTGCGACTAAGTACATTGTATTCTTCAAACTTAATCTTAACAGTTCAAAAGTTTGAAACTTTTGATGGTTTAATTAGGTATTATTTATATAGGCTTTTGATTCAATTAGGTATTAATCCACCAAAGTACAAAGTGAAATACATTTTGAGGGTTTTAACCATTTGCAAGCCTCAATTATGTATTACAAGAGGCAATAATTTTGCCTAAGTTCCTACTTTGTCTACATTACAAGTATACGTAATAAGTTTTCTCTTTCCTTAAAAAGTAGGTATACGTACCTACTTACCTTTGTGTTAGGTTCCTACATAACTATTTAAGTACCTAGTTATCTACTTATAAATTTTACAATTTTGGGGTAATTTTGGATATCCATTAAAGATTACACAGTACCAACCAGTTAAACTTATGTTTAACTGGTTTAAAACATTTGCTCCACTATTAGTTAGTGAATTTCAATATATCCCATAGAATATTTCACAACATCACATATGTACATTGATCTGACTCCGAGATAGGTAGCTCAAGCACCCGTGTTACGGATATCATAGTCCACAGTGGGATTACAAATATATACATATAATACTTTTCTTTTGTAAAAACATACTAATACATAGAAAACACCCAGACCAATACAAACAGACATGTACATGCACAAAAATGTTTGTACTGTATGGGGATCGAACCAGCAACCCTTGAACCAAAGCCATCGTTCACTACCACTGTTCCAAAAGCCCTGTTAACACTCATGCGATTAACATACTAATTAACAGGAGAGCAGTACATAAGGAATGAAAAAAACAACAAAGTACATGTGATGGAATCATTTATTAAAATAAATAATAAAAGATACAATAATGTTATCCTATTTTATATTATTTTATCAGCCGAGTGGTCCCGGCAGAGTAGAATAGGCCACCCTCACTCTTACCGAGGTGTCGTAAAAGGCGACTAAGGTAAAGCTGCTGGCATGATCATCAGCACCCAGAGAAGGAAAACTCTGCATTTATCTCAAAACCCTCGCCAACCTGTCTGCCAAGCGTGGTGAGTATGGCAATTACCCCTCATGTGATTGAGGGAGGCCTGTGCCCCAGCAGTGGGGACTTAAATGGGCTGATGATGATGATGATCGTATTTTAAGAAGAAACTATGTACACACACATATTTTGTATTCTTTCTGTGCAATAAAGGATGTCTATCTATCTATCTTCACACACCCACTTAGTATTAATTAATAACCTTTAACTATTTAAAAATAAAACAACGCCCCATTGTCTAATGGTTTAAGACGGTTCTGACGATGGCCCTGTGGCCATGATCTCGGGGTCATGGGTTCGATTCCCGGGTCGAGCAAAGGTATGTTTTGAATTTTCCGAACATAGTTCGGGTTTGTGATCACTAATCCGCATTTGGCAAGAGTGATGATTAAGCCTAATCCCATCATAGTAGCGATGACTTGATTTCTATGATGGGGGTCTTAGCCCTACAAAGGGAATAATTAAGCTGATACTTTACTTTATTTACATAATAAATGATGACTGAATGATGCTTGTCCATAGGTACTTATCAGTTGAATTATAACAAACTATTTTCAGCAAATAATTAACTTCGTTTAGCAATGAAACCCGGAGTACTGGAACTGGGTATGTTTCTTCTAGCGGAGATCTGTGCAATGCTGGTAGATATTCTGCAATAATTATAAAGGAGTTTTAAATAAAATAAATAAATACCTAATAATAAAAGTATTTTTATTGCTCTCTCATACAAAAAACTGTTGGTAGGTACATAGGTATTTCGATTACAATCATACTTATTAAGTAAATAAAAACAAGCTATTTAATTTTAAAATGGAAATAATGTAAAAAATAAACTCAAATGCATATTTCTACCAACGAGCTCCATATGCACTTAAGATTACTTGAATAAGTTTCTGTAACATGTAACCATGATTAATTTGGTGTGGTTCCCCCGTCTAAGGGTTGTTAAGGTCAGACGGCAGTCCCTTCATAGTAATTGCCAGACTTGCCAAATCCTCGATCATGCCTCACAGTACACTGGCCTCCAAAATCATGGTTCTGGACCACCAACCAAGAATAACACTGCAAGGATTTGACAACCCATTTGGAACGGTAGTGAATGCTGCCTTTGTTCCAAGGGTTGCGGGTTCAATCCCCGCACAGTACAAACATTTGTGTGCATGAACATGTCTGTTTGTATTGGTCTGGGTGTTTTCTATGTATTATTAGTATGTATTTATTAAAGAAAAGTATTATATGCATATATTTGTAATCCCACTGTTGATTCTGATATCCGTAACACAGGTGCGTGAGGTACCTATCTTGGAGTCAGACCAATGTATGTGATGTTGTGAAATATTTATTTATAAGGATTACACTTTTGTATACATGTTTCAAACAATTATATTATCTTTATCTTAATGTTTTTTCTTTCAGTAAGGAAATTAGTTATAGCACAGATATTATAGATTCAGTTAAATAACTTTTTGTTATTTTGATTACCTCCGGTGAGATGTTCACTTTTTTCAACTCATTCTCCAACAGTCATTCTAGCTCAGCTTTCTATTACAGTTTGGTCCAATGGAGAACTTTGATGTCTTGTTTACTGAAATATTTAATTACAAATGGTTAAATTATAGAAATGATGTTTCAAAGTTGTTCTTTCTAAAGTGTAAATTGGAATAGTCATCATCATCAGCCCATTTAAGTCCCCACTGCTGGGGCACGGGCCTTCCTCAATCACATGAGGGGTAATTGCCATACTCACCACGCTTGGCAGACGGGTTGGCGAGGGTTTTGATATAAATGCAGAGTTTTCCATGTCTGGGTGCTGATGATCATGCCAGCAGCTTTACCTTATTGGCCTTTTACGACACCTCGGTAAGAGTGAGGATGGCCTTTTCTACTCCGTGGCCGAGTGGTCCCCGGCAGAGTAAATTTAATAACAAATAAACTTATTTAGGTAGGATTATGCGACTAACCTAACTTATACTTGATTTTACTTAAGAAAGTAGAGTCTTTAGATAACTATAGAACTTGTATATAAGCATAATACTAATGTACATACGCTTTCAAACAATTTTACAATATTTTAAATTATGTATTGAGATTGCATATTTATCGTACGTAGGTACATACTTATGTCAATAATTTACAAGTTTTTTTCTAATGTTTCACAGATGGCCACAGATAACTATATGGGCTATGCTGTAGAAAAATAACAAGCTGTCAGATTTTTTAAAATATTTTAACATTTTAATGTTTTTATTATTTAAAATCTTTCTTTCAAACACATTAAACAATAGTCCTTTAATTTAAAAAGTCAAATATCTTTTATTCGTTAAAAAAAATATTGTTAATTATAAATAAAATCAGTTCAATTGGTTTTATTTGATGTGGGTCTTTCGGCGACACTATAATCGCGAATATCATTCATTCACGAGAGTCTATGGTCGGATCCGTACGAAAGTGTCCCATACGATGGTATTTCAAATTGCCAAACTAAACTACAATTGATTGACTGTCGGCTCGATCGAACGATCGTACGTGGTAACTTGAAATTAGACCCCATGGTTAGGAAGGTTTAAAGTTCAATTTTGATCTTATGCTTTCCTGTAGGTAGATAATATTGGATCTTACCCGTCGATAATTTTAATTGTTATACCAACTTTAATGGAACTGACATTTTTTTTTATTTATTTCTATTTAACTTGACATTTATAATCCCCTATGAATTTAATTTAACTTGACATTTATATACTTATTACAATGTATGAATGTCAAATATTGTATTGCTATAATTAACTATTCTATTTTGTATATGACCTGTAATTTGGTTGAAATAAATGATATTTAATTTAATTTAAATTTGATACATAAAATATACTAAAGAAATAAATAAACATAATGCGATTTTTTTTTTTTATGATATAGGTGGCAGACGAGCAGACGGATCACCTGATGGTAAGCGATTACCGCCGCCCATGGACGCCTGCAACACCAGTGGTGTCACAAGTGCGCTGCTTACCTTTTAACCCCCCTTCCCCTGGATTGGGCCTCCGGTACCCTCACTCACGCAGCGAAACACAGCGCATGCACTGCTTCCCGCCGGTTTTCTGCGAGGACGTGGTATTACTCCGGTCGAGCCGGCCCATTCATGCCGAAGCGTGGCTCTCCCACTGTTAACATCCTACAAATCAATGCTACAAATGAATTTCCAATTTTATGAAGTCTTTTTTTTTTACATTATGGCAGACAAACGAGCAGACAGCTCACCTGATGTTAAGTGAATTACCGCCGCCCATAGACATCTCCGACACATGGGGCATCGCATATGCGTTGCCGGCTCTTAAGGGAGGAATAAGATAGATAGATAGATAGATATTCTTTATTGCACAAAAATAAAATACAAGTATGATACAACAGCAACAGACAGTAGAATAAGGCGGTCTTATCGCTTGTAGCGATTTCTTCCAGACAACCTTTGGGTAGAGCTCTAACCTAAAGGTGGTTTGAGTAGAGAGGTAAGCTCTTTTCTTGAAGATCACCAGGTCGTTTCTGTTGGGAAACACCATCGTTGGTAGCTGATTCCATAGTTTTACTACGCGCGGTAGGAAGTGGCGTGAGAAGCGCACTATGGTGGAGTAAAATTTATCCAAGTGATGTGAGAATCTCATTATGTTTATTTATTTCTTTAGTATATTTTATGTATCAACATATATATGTATTAACATGTAAATTATACATAAGTACTTATAAATAGTTTTAAGTCATTCAAATGTATGACGATTTGTAAGTGCTGTGTACAAGCCTATGCAAATAAAGAATTATTTGAATTGAATAGGGTATTTGACTAAGTTCGAGATTTTACAAAATATAAATATTTTATCAAAATATAGGTAAATATGTGCCAATAGCAAAAATTCTCAATCAAAAATTCTCAATCAAAAATATAACGTCTAGCCGGTTTTATGGTCATTCAAAGATTCATGGGCAAGTCCATTTTAAAAGTATGAAATTTAAAAAAAAAAATTATACCATTGAATAACCCATATAATTTACACCAACTATTATAATGGAACCATTGACATAAACGAAACATTTGATATAGCTACCATACAAAATTCAAATGAAATGCATACAAAATACTTGCGTGTGACGTCACATCTCAGTAGCCATTTGTATGGAGCGTTTTGGGTTTGCCCAAAATAATGTGATTTTAAAGTTGTGATATCTCAGGTAGTTTAAATGAGAATCAAGTGATTCTTTCAACGATGTTTCTATCATTGAGAGGTCTTTTGATTACACAAATGAAAAAAAAATTGTCAAATACCGTATTGAATTGAGTGAAATTTAAGATAATAATAATAATAATAATAATTCTCTCAACATCTCATACGTTGACCTGATTCCGTACAAAGTAGCTTAAGCACTTGTGTTACAGATATCAGACAACAGAGGAACACAAATATATACTTAAATACTTATATTACACCCAGACACTGAACAAACACAAGTGCTCATCGCACGAATGTTTGTCCAGGGTGGGGATCGAACCCACGACCTTTGGCGTAAGAGGCAGGGTCACTACCAATTGCGCCATCCGGTCAGATGAAGTGTATGATCTAAGATGAAGTGTGTGGTTCCAGTGCACTTCCTGAACAAGGAGGTGATAGTGTACCCGGAGGACGCGGACAAGCCCGCCGTGGGCCAGGCGCTGAACCGGCGCGCCGTCGTGACGCTGGACCGCGTGTGGCCGCGCGACAAGACGCAGCGCCGGCCCATCACCGAGCCCGACCGGTGAGGACACAACGAGACCGATTTTGAAACAAGAAAGAAAAATCGTTTATTTTTGCACATTTACACAGTTCTCCGCCGTGTGGTCCCCGGCAGAGTAGAATAGGCCACCCTCACTCTTACCGAGGTGTCGTAAAAGGCGACTAAGGTAAAGCTGCTGGCATAATCATCAGCACCTAGAGAAGGAAAACTCTGCATTTATATCAAAACCCTCGCCAACCCGTCTGCCAAGCGTGGTGAGTATGGCAATTACCCCTCATGTGATTGAGGGAGGTCCGTGCCCCAGCAGTGGGGACTTAAATGGACTGACGATGATGATGATGACACAGTTCTCACTACATGCATGGTTCAAAAGAATGTACAAAAAAATAGGTCCCCGCTCAGCATGTGCTGTGGCCGACAACCTCAGCGCAGATCTTCCGCGGGTGCCTTTTTTAATGTAAAATATAAAATAAAAAACACACCAACACAACAACAATACACACTAAAAAAACAAGAAAAACATTAATTAAAACACATTATCTGCACATACCGAAATAAGCAAATAAATAAATAAATATATACACATATATACACTCATATAAAAAAAAAAACAGACATAATAATTCTCACAACATCTCATACGTTGACCTGATTCCGTACTAAGTAGCGTAAGCACTTGTGTTACAGATATCAGACAACAGAGGAACACAAATATATACTTAAATAGGTACATATATTACACCCAGACACTGAACAAACACAAGTGTTCATCGCACAAATGTTTGTCCAGGGTGGGGATCAAACCCACGACCTTTGGCGTAAGAGACAGGGTCACTACCAATTGCGCCATCCGGTCAGTCAAAAATAATTCCCATTAAATATTTTCACCCCCTTAGGGACCGTCCATCCGCCGTCAGCCGTCCATCACGGGATCTTTTTTTTTAGCATATTTTAGGCATCCCCTTCCACCTGGGCCGCGTTCCCAGATACGCTCTGAGCGCTTTCAGCGCGCTAACAGTCGTTCCGTTTTGACGTGAGCGCGTCCATAAACGATTTCTTGACGTCATGCATGACGTCATTATCGGCGCCATCTTGCAATTACAGTGCTCAAGCTCAGAGGCAATATTACTGTAAGCGCTGTCAAAAGTGACATTTCAAAAATAGTATTTTGTTGTGTTATTAATAATAATAATTAGGCCCGTGAGCCCGATCGAATCCGAAATATTGAAAAAAAATTATTTTGACGAAAAAAAAATGTTTACCCTCACTCAAGCAGCGAAACAGCACAGTGCTGCTTCACGCATGCCGAAACGTTGCCCTCC
>JADPWL010001845.1:0-13316 GCA_019059595.1 Marasmia exigua | reverse complement strand
CGCTCTAAAAGAGATTGCTGTAAAGAAAATTGTTGTTTGTGCCTTCCCATTTTCTAGGCACTATTTACCAGAAAAAAATAACAGTAATCACATATTGAATACTACATTATATAATTTAGTGACTAGTCATAGCGACAACTTTGTGTTTTTTGACACAAATAAATTTATTAATTATAAGTTTATAGTGACTGGCAAAACATTTTATTGCCTTATAATGTAAAAAAAGAACTGGCTACATTGTTAGCATTTAATATAAATAATAATATTTAGTCAGACTTTGGAAAATATTCCAAGCAATTTAAATTTAAGTTTAAGACAATAGAGGACGCCTCTAGCAACATATTGACCAAGCAGGATCTTAATATCTTAAATCTTATTCACCAGAATATACAGGGGCTTCCTGGTAAAGAATTAGAGCTAGAATTATTTTTACAAGAAATGATGTTGATATACTATGTCTCACTGAACATTGGTTAAATCAACATCAATTAATTGTTAGTATTAATGATTACAAAGTTATCAGTTCGTTCACGAGAGACTCAGCAATAAGAGGAGGGTCACTCATTTTGTTAAAAAAATCTCTTAAATGTAAACAACGTAAAGACATTGAGTACACTATCTATAGAACGAACTATTGAAATTTCGTGTGCAGAGCTGGAGCAGCATATCATTGTCTGCGTGTACAGACCCCCTTCTGCAATTTATGACTCATTTGAGACTAGCATGGAAGAAGTCTTGAGAAAAGTTTGTGCAAAAAGTAAAAAAGTTATTGTGTGCGGTGACTTTAATATTAACATCCTAGAGGATTCACAGAACTCTATTAGGTTTCTGAATCTTTTTAAGTCTTTCAATTTACACCACCTTTTCAATTGAACCTACAAGAGTCACCTCCACTTCAGCTACGTGTTTGGACAACATATTCTGTAATTGTAATGTAGGGGAAAAATCCATAATAAATTTTATAAACTCTGATCACAGTGGTCAGATGGCTGTCATCGACTGTCATCGAAATGTTCCGTCTACTAGTTTCACATGTAGGCCCATTACTAAGGGGCGTGTAAAAAGTTCAAGAAGAATATTTGTAATAAAATATCCTCAATTCCATGTATTGAAAATAGTGTTGATGAATTATATGAAAGCCTTTTCGAAATTGTTGAAAAGGAATTTAATGGCATCTTCACAAAGAAGACCATTAAAAATAATTCTAAAAATCAATTTAGTGACTGGGCCACTACAGGTATATACATAAGCAGAAGAAAATTGTTTGAACTATATGACATTAAGGCTAATTCATGTGATCATACAGTAATAGAATATGTAAAAAACTATTCTAAATGCTTCAAGAAAGTATGCGCTGTTGCTAAATCAAACTACATTAAAAACAAAATAAGTAAAGCAACTAACAAAATTAAAATCACATGGAATATCATAAGCAAAGAGACTTGTAAAAACAAAACACAAGAACACAAGGTCTCTCTAAAAATCAATGGCAAACAACTTGACTCTGATGCTGATGTGGCAAATGCATTTGAGTCTTTTTTCACTAATATACCAGTGACAACGACAAGTACATTAAACTCAAGTTCACATCTTGCTGTCTCCTTGCTAAAAGCAAAAGTTGACGAATGTAAAACACCTTTCAGATTTACCCATGTAACACCTGAGATAATAGTAAAAACTTTTAAAGATCTAAATATAAAAAAAAACTGAAGATCTTTGGGGAATATCCGTAGACATTTTAAAAAATATAATACTGCATATCGCACCCCATTTGTCAATGATATTCAACAGATGTGTTGACGAAGGCCAATTTCCTAACTTAATGAAGTATAGCAAAATCATACCGTTATTCAAATCAGGTGATAAAAGTAATCCTTCTAACTTTAGGCCTATTTCTATATTACCAGCACTGAGTAAGATTTTTGAAAAAGTCATATTCGTTCAGTTGCCTGTCTCATTTTAAAGTTAACGACCTGCTTCATAATAAACAATTTGGGTTCACTAAAGGTAAGTCAACAACAGATGCAGGAGTTGCACTTATCAAGCATATTTTTGATGCATGGGAAAACAAGCAGGATGCTGTTGGAGTATTTTGTGACCTATCGAAAGCATTTGATTGCGTTACGCACCAAACATTGTTGTTTAAAATTAGCTCATTATGGTGTGTCCAAGATTTCACTAAGTTTGATAAATTCTTACTTGTCTGATAGAATTCAGAAAGTAAACATTAATGGGACATATTCTTCAGGCACTCCTCTATTGATGGGAGTGCCCCAAGGATCGATATTGGGGCCTCTGCTTTTCCTGATATATATAAATGACCTTCCCTTACTTTACACAAGACCTTTGTGAGGTAGTGCTATTTGCTGATGACACTTCGTTGATCTTTAATGTTGACCGAAGAAAAAGTACGTTTGACGATGTAAATGACACTCTGTCACAAGTTCTCCATTGGTTTACCACTAACAACTTACTTCTTAATGCTAAGAAAACTAAATGTGTAAAATTCACAATGCCCAATGTAAGACAGGTCAATACTAACATCACTATGAATAATGAACGTATTGAAGTCATTGATTCAACAGTTTTCCTTGGCATTACCATGGATGCCAAATTACAATGGGGACCCCACGTCGCAGCCTTGGCGGGAAGACTTAGTTCCGCCGCGTATGCGGTTAAGGAAGATTAGACATCTGACCGATATTGAAACCGCGAGATTGGTTTATTTTAGTTATTTTCATAGTGTAATGTCTTATGGTCTCTTGTTGTGGGGGTCTGCTGCTGATATACAGACTATATTTGTATTGCAGAAGAGGGCCATCCGCTCCATATACAACCTTAGACCTCGCGATTCGCTAAAAGAATTATTAAGAGCATTAACATCTTAACCGTAGCTTCTCAATACATTTTAGACTGTATTTTGTACGTGCGAAAGAACATGGATATTTTTTCGAAAAAATCTGATTGTCATGGTTTTAACACTAGAAATAAACACAAGCTCGCGATTCCAAATCTGAAACTTCAAAAAATTAATAATTCATTTGTTTGGTCTAAGTATTAAAATGTACAATAAGTTGCCACAGAATGTTATTGAGTTACCAACGCATAAATTTAAATCTCACGTGAAAGCCTGTTTAATGAGTAAAGGATACTATAAAATTGTAGACTACTTAAATGATAAGGATTCATGGACATAATGACCTCCATGCCTGCACACTTGTAACATTTTCATATATATTAACAAAAATCATTAATATTATATAATTACTGAATTTTAATAATTAGGCTTAGCAGCAATTTATTACTGTATAAAATTGATTTATATTGATTATTCAATAATTGACAAGATGCTAACCACCTACTATTGTACACCTCGTCCTGCAGTTTATTAGTATTAGATTAAGTAACTACTACTCTTTGTGACCTATGAGGAGAACCTAAGTAGTCATGCTCACTCAAATGTCTCTGAGGTGGTGGCGTTATGTGGCGGGTCATTACATTCCCTCTAATATGGTTGAGTGAAATGATGGCTGACACATACGTCATACTTGTGAACAGGTGCCACCTTTGGGGACTGGTCCGCTTCGGTTTACCTCATATTAGCTTTTAATTTACTTCATTCTATTTTGTGTTGCATTAGACTGTATGACTTGGTATGAAGATAATAAACCATTGTAAAAAAGTTGGCGATTAAAAAGAGTAACTGGCGAGTTTCTTGCCGGATCTTCTCGACCAGAAACAACTTTCCGAGCCGGTGGTAGAATCGCATTATGTTTATTTATTTCTTTAGTATATTTTATGTATCAACATATATATGTATTAACATGTAAATTATACATAAGTACTTATAAATAGTTTTAAGTCATTCAAATGTATGACGATTTGTAAGTGCTGTGTACAAGCCTATGCAAATAAAGAATTATTTGAATTGAATTGAATTGAATTTGAAAATATGCTTGTGTAGTTCTGATGATTTTTTTAACCCCCGACTCAAAAACGTCCCCGACGTTTTTGAGTCGGGTCGTGTTATAAGTTTTACGTTTCTGTGTGTGTGTCTGTCTATGGCATCGTAGCTACCGAACGAATGAACAGATTTTGATTTTGTTTTTTTGTTTGAAAGATGAATATGGGGAGGAGAGTAACCAACGGAAAAAACAGTTCACGTGGTCCGCTCGGTAGGACAAAGGCAAAAGGATCACGTGGCCAGAGGGGTGTTGGTGGAAAGATGGCCGCCGCCACAAAGATATGGATTGTATGTTTTAACACAACTCCCACTATATGGGTATCATAAAAAAGGACTTGAGTAGCAGAATATATTTATTGTGACAAAATTCAAATCCAAGATGGTCGCAGTCTGGGTTTTTTTAAATTTTCAATTTTGGTGACACTCGTATTACGTAAGTATTCAAATTATAAACATCTACTACCTACCTGGACATTTAGAAAATATGTATAAAATGTTGTGATACAAATAATATACCTACTAACCTATGGCCTGACTGCCTCGTTGGCGCAGTGGTTAGTGGGCGACGGCCCGGAGTTCACGGGTTCAACCTCCGGGTCAGGCCAAAAATTAGTACCTATTTTTTCGGTAAGAAATTCTTAGTTGCAGCCCGGAGTCTGGAAGCCGTGCCACGGAAAGCACGTTAAGCTGTTGGTCCTGCGCTCGATCCTTCTCCGGTCGTGTCACATTAGTATCCCATCGGAATATAAAGGTAAGGGAATAGAGAGTGCACTTGTATTTGCACGAACACTTGAGCACTATAATATATCCTGCGTACGTGGCTGATCGTTGAGATTGGGCGCCGTAGCCGTAATCAGTTTGAGGATATTATGTATTATTAACCTTTGGATAGCTGTCTTTTTTAACTATTGAATAAGCGGACGAATTGCGAATTATCGCCTCTTGGTAAATAATTTGCGACTGTGTAGATTTTGTATGCTCTTTCGTGATGCGACGACTGCGAAAGAATTCCCTGCCTGCGCTTGTTATCTCCAATAAAAATAACCCCAAAATTCAAACCAACTGCTTCTACACAAATATGAATAACGCATAAAACAGGCATTAAGGTGACGGGTGCCGCAATACCGCATCTATTTTAAACAATTTCGGGGTTACAACCTCCCGGCAAACATTTGTAAATATTTATTAAATAACCATGCACAAATGTTGGGTCAGTTTTTGTACGCGAAAAATTGATTACCGCCAAAAGTGGCCGCTTTTGGCGTGAATCAAACATTACGGGCAGCACATTGACGACAGCATACACAGCGAAAGTTTAAGGTGACGGGTAGCTACTAAACCGCATATCTTTTTAACAATTTCGAAGCTGCAGCCTCTTGTAAAACACTTACTCGTACTATTAATTTAATACTTATACTTAACTTTTGGGTGTGATTTTGTACTCGAAATTGAATTACCGCAAAAAACAGCCACTTATGGCTTTATCCAAATTTCGAGTGTAAATACAGATAAAAAAGTAGCGCACAATTACTTATTAATGAAATAGTATAAATGTTTGCTTAGAGACTCCCGCTCCGAAATTGTTTAAAATAGATCCAGTTTAGTACCTTGCTAACAATTCAAATCGATTAGTATCGCTAGTTACGTTACGCCACCATTTAGCTGGCTACCGGTAGCGTTAATAAATTAAATATGGTTATAAACCTATCTACACCTATTTACACGATAAACGGTACGGTACGCGCCAAAAACACGAAATTGTTTAAAATAGATGCGGTATTGCGGCACCCGTCACCTTAATGCCTGTTTTATGCGTTATTCATATTTGTATAGAAGCAGTTGGTTTGAATTTATTATATATATATATATATATATATATATATATATATATATATATATATATATATGTTGGGGCCCAACACGTACGCGACAAATTGATTCACGCCAAAAGCGGCCACTTTTGGCGGTAATCAATTTTTCGCGTACATAAACTGACCCAACATTTGTGCATGGTTATTTCCTTAAAAAAAATCCTTCCTCTCCAAAAAAAATAAAACATTTTCGGATATTTTACTAACCAAACTGATTTCACCTACGATGCCTCATGCTATGCAGATGTCTATGATGGGCAGCGGTAATCACTTACCATAAGTTGAGTCGTCTGCTCGTTCACCCGCCATAATGTAAAAATAAACCTTATCAGTGCCAATACGCGGATTATGATAGAGGGTGGTAAATTTAAAAATAAATTGCAAATTTTAAAAAACTACTGATGGCGGCCATCTTGGATTTGAAATTTGACACAGTAAGAATATTTTGCTACTCAAGCCCTTTTATATGATACCCATATTTGGGAGTTGTGTTTTAACATACAATCTATATCTTTGTGACGGCGGCCATCTTGGATCGATTTTTATCCAACATGGCTAAGAACACTCCCCCCTTATTCATCATTTAAACAAAAAAAAAAACAAAATCAAAATGGGTTCATTTGTTCGGGAGCTACGATGCTATAGACAGACACACACACTGACACGTCAAACTTACAACACCCCGTCGTTTTTGCGTCGGGGGTTAAAAACAGTAGATTATGGATATTGCAAGGTCACTTGGCGCCTAAAACGCGCACCTATTGTATAGCATACAACGTCTTGTTATAATACAGTATTTGACTTTTTTTTTTTTATTTTTGTAATTAAAAGACCTCTCAATGATAGACACATCGCAGCATATTGATCTCCGTAACATACAACTCTTGCTTGTGTCGCTCAAGTACAGGCAAAGTATCACTGCCGAACAAAAGAACCAGTCTAATATTAGACATTTTGGGGTTCTAAATAACACCTTTCTTCTCTCGCTATTTGTCACATGCGGTACTAATGCGTGCCTTGACGTCGCACTCATATCTCCTGACAAATGGAATATCGAACCGAGGTACTTGAACTGATCGGTGCGCTCGATCTTATCGTCACCAATACGGTCAGAGTGGCGTCAGGGGAGCCACGTCCTCGGAGAGTGCAAAGCGCTGCACCACTGCAGAAGCCGGCACCTGGAAGCACACACGATCTCGACAGACGAGATCAAATCAGCTCCATTCTCGGTTTCATCCTGAAGCTGGAGCTACATGAGGTGCTGTAATAGGTTCTGGGGTTGCCACAATAGATCAAAGACTGGTCGCAGTGGCTATGAGATGCAAGGCTCACCCCATTTCTTTCAAATAATAATAATAATAAATCCTTTAATAACGGACCAAGAAAAATAAATTCATAAATGTTCGTCGTGTAACGTATCGCTGCACTAAACATTTTCTGGCGTCCCGGATATGGTCGTAAGTCACCCCCTGTCTTCAAAAACGCCACTGTTGTCTCGTTGGTGTGATATATCGTGCTACTTAGGACTTCTCGCGTGACGAATAGAGCCGTCCTTTTGAACCTTCGTCAGGAAAGGGCCTTATTGAGCACAACTTGTATTAATAGTGGGTATATCTATTTATAATTTAAAGTAAAGTATCAGCCTATAAACTGTCCCACTGCAGGGCAAAGACATCCATTATGGAAATTAAGTTATCGCTACTATAATGGGATTAGGCTTATTCACCACGCTTGCCAAATGCGGATTAGTGATCAAAAACCCGAGCTATGTCCGATAAATTCGAAACATACTTTTCGCGCGACCCGGAAGTCGAACCTAGGACCCCGAGATCTCAGCCCGGTGCTTAAACCAGTAGACCAACTTGGCGCGTATCAATAATTTATCGTAGGAACAAGTAATAGTTTTCGGCCTATCTATGGAAATTTAACTGTTTTTTATGAAGTCCAAAACTGCAATCAATGGCCCACTCCACAAAAGGCATAATTGTGGAAGGATAAGTAAATAAAATAAAAATAAATAAAATAATATTAATACAGTTCACAAATTTCTGTACAATATTGGTGTCGACTTCCTCTATTAGGTGGAAGGAATAGTAAAATATTGTAAATCAGGTTATAAACGCTGACGACTATAGCACTACTACACTGTAAAGATTGTGACAAGATAGAACAAGAAATTTAGTAGGTAAGTGAATTAGGTACCTACTCCTAATCTTACCGGGCAGGTAAGACTTCATGAAGTACCTACATCTGAATACAAATGCCTAATATCTTAAAAAAACAATGGCAAAGTTAGTGCTTTGCTAAATCTTTTATTTTAGCCTTAACTGTCCCACTGCTGGGCCAAGGCTTCTCCTATACTCTATTTGAAGCCAGCGTTTGCCAATCTTGACATTGGTGGTCTAAATCGTCACGCCGTCTTTTTCTGGGTCTGCCTCTCAACCGTCGCCCATATGGCTGGTATAGTGTGATCCACCTCTCCGGGTGCATCCTACACACGTGACCCGCCCAGCTCCATTTTATTTTGGCAGATTTTTCGCCGACATCTGCGATTCCCGTTGTTGCGCGGATTTCGGAATTTCTGATCCGTTCAGTAATTTTAATGCCTAATACGCTCCGCTCCCTATGGCAAGTCTTGAGCCTGGACTTCTGATGTTCGGCTAGAGACCAGGTCTGAGCACCTTAGGTAAGGATGGGCAATAAACACGTCAATTAGCTTGCGTTTGAGTGACAAAGGAAGTTCTCCCTTCATGTATGCTTTCATGGACCAGTAGCTCTTCCTGGCATTATCTTTCCTGCCTATTTTCCAAGGACACTATCTGGCCCAAGTAGATATACTCATTGTCGTATTCTAATACTTCCTAAAATCTTTACAACTTAATTCAATAGTTTCATTCAGCTACAGACTGTTTAATGTTCATAGTACTTACTTATAGCATTGTAAAGAATCGCTAGCGTTAATATACATTTTACACACAGATTTCCCTGTCGCCACAGCAAATTTACACTAGTTATCATAAACATTTTTAACATTTTAAGATACTGAATTTTATATAAATTCGATATCATCACAAATTTCTGCTTGGATTTAATTTTTAGTTTGAATTATTTACAAAGGTCAACCAACATCATGGAAATTCATAAAAAGTGAAAAATACCCTTTATACGTATTCGAAGACAGTGGTCTGACGAGTGAAACGGACGACTGGAGTTACTTGGTGGGGAGCTGAGCTCTGGGGCTTGAGTCGAGCGTAAATTATGAATATCTCCGGACTCATGTTTGCGTTTGTAAAATTCAATTCGGACAATTAAACAGGTACCTTGCTAAATTATACAATTTCGCTATTTCGTACTGTTTAAGATACACTAAGCATCCATACAAACCGACACCGGTTTTTGTGATACTTACAAAAATTGTATTACTTATTATGTTTGTTGAATAAATGAAAAAAAAAAGGTTTGAATTCGAGCATGCTCCTCATGCTTTTCCAAATATTTGTGCGTATTTCTCGGTGCTCGGCGGCAAGGAAAATATCGTAGGGAAACATGTAGGTTTCGGATAGTTTCTGAAACGAAGAGTTTAATAGGTATTCTTTGGCGGCTGTCCCAATTACCTTGTATTGCGATAATCAAAGCACTATTAGTATTTCAGGTTCTGGAGCCTATCATTCCCGGAGCAAACATATCGACGTCCGATTCCGACTGTGTAGATTTTGTATGCTCTTTCGTGATGCGACGACTGCGAAAGAATTCCCTGCCTGCGCTTGTTATCTCCAATAAAAATAACCCCAAAATTCAAACCAACTGCTTCTACACAAATATGAATAACGCATAAAACAGGCATTAAGGTGACGGGTGCCGCAATACCGCATCTATTTTAAACAATTTCGGGGTTACAACCTCTCGGCAAACATTTGTAAATATTTATTAATAACCATGCACAAATGTTGGGTCAGTTTTTGTACGCGAAAAATTGATTACCGCCAAAAGTGGCCGCTTTTGGCGTGAATCAATTTGTCGCGTACGTGTTGGGCCCAACATATATATATATAACTGCTTCTATACAAATATGAATAACGCATAAAACAGGCATTAGGTGACGGTATATATATATAATATATATATATATATATATATATAATATATATATATATATATATATATATATATATATATATTATATATATATATATATATATATATAATAAATTCAAACCAACTGCTTCTATACAAATATGAATAACGCATAAAACAGGCATTAAGGTGACGGGTGCCGCAATACCGCATCTATTTTAAACAATTTCGTGTTTTTGGCGTGAATCAATTTGTCGCGTACGTGTTGGGCCCAACATATATATATATATATATATATATATATATATATATATATATATAAATATATATATATATATATACGTACGTGTATGTATATATATATATAATATATATATATATATATATATATATATATATATATATATATATAAATATATATATATATATATATATACGTACGTGTATGTATATATATATATATATATATATACATACACGTACGTAATTGTTTAAAATAGATGCGGTATTGCGGCACCCGTCACCTTAATGCCTGTTTTATGCGTTATTCATATTTGTATAGAAGCAGTTGGTTTGAATTTATTATATATATTGTTGCCGAGAGGTTGTAACCCCGAAATTGTTTAAAATAGATGCGGTATTGCGGCACCCGTCACCTTAATGCCTGTTTTATGCGTTATTCATATTTGTGTAGAAGCAGTTGGTTTGAATTTTGGGGTTATTTTTATTGGAGATAACAAGCGCAGGCAGGGAATTCTTTCGCAGTCGTCGCATCACGAAAGAGCATACAAAATCTACACAGTCGGAATCGGACGTCGATATGTTTGCTCGGGAATGATAGGCTCCAGAACCTGAAATACTAATAGTGCTTGATTATCGCAATACAAGGTAATTGGGGACAGCCGCCAAAGAATACCTATTAAACTCTTCGTTTCAGAAACTATCCGAAACCTACATGTTTCCCTACGATATTTTCCTTGCCGCCGAGCACCGAGAAATACGCACAAATATTTGGAAAAGCATGAGGAGCATGCTCGAATTCAAACCTTTTTTTTTTCATTTATTCAACAAACATAATAAGTAATACAATTTTTGTAAGTATCACAAAAACCTACGATAAATTATTGATACGCGCCAAGTTGGTCTACTGGTTTAAGCACCGGGCTGAGATCTCGGGGTCCTAGGTTCGACTTCCGGGTCGCGCGAAAAGTATGTTTCGAATTTATCGGACATAGCTCGGGTTTTTGATCACTAATCCGCATTTGGCAAGCGTGGTGAATAAGCCTAATCCCATTATAGTAGCGATAACTTAATTCCCATAATGGAGGTCTTTGCCCTGCAGTGGGACAGTTTATAGGCTGATACTTTACTTTAAATTATAAATAGATATACCCACTATTAATACAAGTTGTGCTCAATAAGGCCCTTTCCTGACGAAGGTTCAAAAGGACGGCTCTATTCGTCACGCGAGAAGTCCTAAGTAGCACGATATATCACACCAACGAGACAACAGTGGCGTTTTTGAAGACAGGGGGTGACTTACGACCATATCCGGGACGCCAGAAAATGTTTAGTGCAGCGATACGTTACACGACGAACATTTATGAATTTATTTTTCTTGGTCCGTTATTAAAGGATTTATTATTATTATTATTTGAAAGAAATGGGGTGAGCCTTGCATCTCATAGCCACTGCGACCAGTCTTTGATCTATTGTGGCAACCCAGAACCTATTACAGCACCTCATGTAGCTCCAGCTTCAGGATGAAACCGAGAATGGAGCTGATTTGATCTCGTCTGTCGAGATCGTGTGTGCTTCCAGGTGCCGGCTTCTGCAGTGGTGCAGCGCTTTGCACTCTCCGAGGACGTGGCTCCCCTGACGCCACTCTGACCGTATTGGTGACGATAAGATCGAGCGCACCGATCAGTTCAAGTACCTCGGTTCGATATTCCATTTGTCAGGAGATATGAGTGCGACGTCAAGGCACGCATTAGTACCGCATGTGACAAATAGCGAGAGAAGAAAGGTGTTATTTAGAACCCCAAAATGTCTAATATTAGACTGGTTCTTTTGTTCGGCAGTGATACTTTGCCTGTACTTGAGCGACACAAGCAAGAGTTGTATGTTACGGAGATCAATATGCTGCGATGTGTCTATCATTGAGAGGTCTTTTAATTACAAAAATAAAAAAAAATAGTCAAATACTGTATTATAACAAGACGTTGTATGCTATACAATAGGTGCGCGTTTTAGGCGCCAAGTGACCTTGCAATATCCATAATCTACTGTTTTTAACCCCCGACGCAAAAACGACGGGGTGTTGTAAGTTTGACGTGTCAGTGTGTGTGTCTGTCTATAGCAACGTAGCTCCCGAACAAATGAACCGATTTTGATTTTGTTTTTTTTGTTTAAATGATGAATAAGGGGGAGTGTTCTTAGCCATGTTGGATAAAAATCGATCCAAGATGGCCGCCGTCACAAAGATATAGATTGTATGTTAAAACACAACTCCCAAATATGGGTATCATATAAAAGGGCTTGAGTAGCAAAATATTCTTATTGTGTCAAATTTCAAATCCAAGATGGCCGCCATCAGTAGTTTTTTAAAATTTGCAATTTATTTTTAAATTTACCACCCTCTATCATAATCCGCGTATTGGCACTGATAAGGTTTATTTTTACATTATGGCGGTAGAACGAGCAGACGACTCAACTTATGGTAAGTGATTACCGCTGCCCATCATAGACATCTGCATAGCATGAGGCATCGTAGGTGAAATCAGTTTGGTTAGTAAAATATCCGAAAATGTTTTATTTTTTTTGGAGAGCACGACAATTCATCGATCCTGTCACAGTGCCAATACTGGTCACCAAATAGAATATAACAACTGTGGGACTCACTATCCAATCACATTAAAAGCCCTAAGAGCGTTTCGAAACTCGTACTCAGAAACTTTTAAGCCTATTAGGTATAGTTATGACAATAAGATAATTCACCTGTCTAACAAAAAAAAGAAACAAAATCAAAATCGATTCATCCGTTCGGGAGCTACGAGGCCATGGACAGACACACACATGCATACACACACACACATACACAGACACGTCAAATTCATAATACCCCGTCTATTTAAGAAATTAAAAATAGGGGTTAAAAATTGTTGAAAAAGTTTGAAAAAAGGATTTAGTATTTTTGCAAAAGCTATGATAATTCCTGATCCTGGCATGTACGAAACCGGTTTAAGGTACTAAAAGACAAATGGTTCTGCCCATCAGACCATTCTACAGGTACCGAGCTGGCAGAATGAATGTGTTCATTAGACACAGAGGCAGGTCACGTAAAGGCATCAATTACCCCACATTGTACTTTACACCTCTTTTTTTGGCAGGTTCGACTATTTTATTTC
>JADPWL010001844.1:0-12230 GCA_019059595.1 Marasmia exigua | reverse complement strand
CTAATTCGGCAGGTTTAATATGAGACTTAAAAACTTATCCAGTGTAGGTTTATTGACATTTGTGGGAGCTTATTGAATATCTTAATACTTAAGCCAACAAATGAATTACCTACCGAGAATCACCGGACTTGAAGGGAACAGAACACTCGCACCCTAAAAAACAGTCGAGGGCACCCCCTAACGGGGCTAAGACCTCGGGTTTACGGCGTTGGGAGAGGCAAACGAACCTAAGTTTGGGGACTGAATCCACCCGGCACGTATCGGTTTACGCGAATAGGGTCCTACTCTAACCCTAGAGAGAACCGACGAGTATCGCGGGGGACTTGGTGTGTTATTTGTTACGAGTTGTTCGGCCTTGTTGCATGGCGACGGTGATCGCGTCTTCTCGCTCATCAAGGACAGATCGGGCGGCGTCATTTCCTAACAGTGGGGGCTACGGGAGGTACATACTCAGACGCTTTTAACCCACAAATGGTCTGGGTGGATCGGAGCAGAGTCAAAGTAACGGATGGAATAGAATTTTTGAACCCTGGGGTTCCCCATTTGGTAATACAAGGTTTGCAAAATGGACATTGACTTGTCGCCAAGGCCCAAATACCTGTCCACTGGAACTTTATAGCATTTTCTTTATGAAATTGTTGTTTTTTTAATTTTTAACTATAACATTAATCACGATAGCAAATACTTCCGTGGCAGACGATTAGAGTATATCAATGATTATTAATGTATGATATATGACAATTAACTTATTCAAAATGATCCAGTAAGTTGAAAGGGAAACTAACTGATACAATTAAGCCAAAGGCTCATGACGGTCAGTGTCATATTTCATTCTTAATTAATGAATGTAATACTCTATAGTTCTGCCGCGAGTCTGCGCTGACTTTAAGTAAAATTATTCAGGTGACCCACCTAAAAATCTTGCTTTGGACAATTTGGTTATTTTTTGTGACAACGCTAAATAGATAAGCATTGTCATTGTTAATAAACATCATGCCCTTTTCCTGCATCCCGCTGCACTTTTATATGCAAATTGTAAGGTTCGTTAGAACTGTTAAGTAAGACAGTTATTCATAAGTAACAGTAATGATTATTCATAATGAGCACCGTTCTTAAACAGCACACCACGCTTTCATGCAGCACTGAATCTATTAACAAAAGAAGGAAATATAAAGTTTGCTCTCATAATCCTCTAATGAAGCGTGCCTTTTTCTTGCCGTTTTTACGTGTTCTTGGGCCCCCCTTCTCTATAATAGACTCAACGCCATAGAGGATATTTAACCACTAACCTATACCTGCGCTAAAAACCACCTGCAGGAGGTGCTCCTGAAATTGTCCTACGATGATACAGATAAACGACTCATTAACTATTACTGCAACACAGGTCAACCTTGTTCAGGCAGGAATGTTAAATATATATATTTGTCGTATCGTATCGTATTCGTATGGTACCTTCGCACTGTGTGCGGTTCGGGTGTCGGGGTAGACCCATTACCCGGGCTGCATCTCGCGCCTTCTTGGCGCGGTGTATGCGCTCCTCTAGGAGAGGAGGCCTCCCGACAATGCGCGAGTAGGGGCGGTCTTCGACCCCTGTGGGGCCTGCCTGCGAATCTAACGCGCTAATCTGTCAGGGAGGGGGGAAAGGGGGTAGTCGAGCGTCAGCATAGTGGCGCCCTCTAGATTATGTTGGAAACGTCAAGGAACTTCCTTGGGCAAAGTCAGCATAGCGATGATTAATACTTTTTGGTTAATCCATTGCCTTTACTTTGATTTTAGCGAGCTGTCAGTTTGATGTTTGGACTTGAGACACGCGGGAATCGCTAGAGGTATTCAGTGCGTGTTTTCTTAGTAAAAGTTGGTGTTTGCTTTGATTTTGTGATGGGATTTTATGGTGGTGATACCAGAACGGACTGTGGGATCGCGCAGTGAACAAATGCAGACGAATGTAGAATAATCATCGCTATGCCGAACCTGCCGCGTTTCCGCTTGGATCTTTGTGTTCTTTCGCATTGAATATTGATAGTTTGTTCAAAAGACGAATTGAGACTTCCGAATTGACTTCGATTTGTGATTTGTGGACTCTAATTTCAATATTGCCATCCTGCACAACCTATCTGATAACCAAGAGCTCGACCAGCCTCCGTTATATGTATTACCTACTATTTACTAATATATAAGATTTATTGATCAAAGTTGTACTTACTTATTAGACATAGGTTATTTTGAAATTGCAACTTTTTCATGAGTATAAGTCGCCTTTTGCATACCATCAGGCTGACAATGAAATACTCTTCCGTCTTCGGGATTCGCGGTAGACAGTAGTTTTTTCTTCATTTATCATTATACATAGATGCCATCATCATCATCATCAGCCCATTTAAGTCCTCACTGCTGGGGCACGGGCCTCCCTCAATCACATGAGGGGTAATTGCCATACTCACCACGCTTGGCAGACGGGTTGGCGAGGGTTTTGTTTATTGATCAAAGTTGTACTTACTTATTAGACATAGGTTATTTTGAAATTGCAACTTTTTCATGAGTATAAGTCGCCTTTTGCATACCATCAGGCTGACAATGAAATACTCTTCCGTCTTCGACGAGTCGTTGCGTTTAGTATAGCAACTGTCGGAAACTTTCAGTAAGTAGGTGTGCAGGGTGCCATAAGTTTGGGAAACTTTGTTACGCAACCAAGCGACGCAACTATTACGGTTCTCATTGCGCAACGGGAAACGCGATATCAAACGCAAATGTGCCCGCTCTTGCGATCCGGTCGGAATCCTGTGCGCCGGATTAAAATTGAAGATAAATGCTCCCAAATTACTGCATTGATTGTGTGCCTATTTTAAAGACTAGGGCTATGTAACCATTTTAAGGTGACGGGTAGGGCACACTAACGCCAATCAATTTTAATTTTTAGCTACTAAACCGAACTGATTTCAAACAATTTGGGGTTACAACCTCTCGGCAAACACCTATACCTACTATTTATTTAACACTTATAGTTAACTTTTTAGTCTGCTTTTGCACTCGAATTGCACAAATGTTAGGTCCGTTTTTGTTACGCGAAAAATTTATTACTGCCAAAAGCGGCCACTTTTAGCGTGAATAAATTTTTCGCGTATGAAACAGAAGGGTAAAGAACAACGCACCGTTTTCAGGATCAGATTATTTATTTAAAGATCGCTCCCTATTTGAGCAGAGTTTCGACTTATTTAGTGTAGGATACAGAATGACAACTAGAAATGAGCTCCCTGACTATTTAAAGACAATCTTTCCCGCCCAAAGTAGTGGGGAGCTACGACGAAAAACATAAACCGGATGTCGTCATTTGACGACGGTGGATTTCTGTTGGCGATGCTTGGCGGGAACATAACGGCGGATGTAGTCAATTCAGCGACGGTTAATTTCTAGTGACGAATTGGCTGCTTCCGCTGGCTTGGCTCTGGCTTGGCTTGGCTCTGGCTTGGCTCTGGCTTGGCTCTGGCTTGGCTCTGGCTTGGCTCTGGCTTGGCTCTGGCTTGGCTCTGGCTTGGCTCTGGCTTGGCTCTGGCTTGGCTCTGGCTTGGCTCTGGCTTGGCTCTGGCTTGGCTCTGGCTTGGCTCTGGCTTGGCTCTGGCTTGGCTTGGCTTTGGCTTGGCTGGCGATGCGGCATGGCGTGGCTCAAGTGTGGCATGGCGTTACAATCGGCCGTCCTGAAACAATTGCTCCCGCAATGGGAACACATACATGTGGTTAGCTCTCCAACAAGTCGATTAAATCTTCGGTTTCTAACTGTTCATCAGAACTACTGGCACTATCTGATACAGAAGCTACACTTTGGTAAGGTCTTAATAAATCGGCAGACACTAACCCCATAAACTTTTTTTATCCTCTTAATACCTTAATGCTTTTGATTTTGTACCTATCATTCCCTACGGCAGAAGTTACGACATACGGGCCAGAGTATAGGTCATCTAATTTGGTATTGATTTTTGATGCACTGCTAGTAGGGGCCTGTCTCCAGAGTACTAAGTCACCCTTCTTATATACATGGCTATTCTTACGGCGTTTATCAAAATTACGTTTCATTTTTGCACTGGCCTGTTTTATCCGACGACTTGCTACTAATCCGCTTAGTTTGAATAGACTCGACTGTACGCTCCGGAATAGTCACGTCGCAGACCGACCTACCACTACGCGAAAACATTAAGTCGTATGGTTTGTAACCGGTTGTTTCGTTTATAGTATTATTAATACCCCATACGACGTCTGGTAAACAATTCGACCAATTTTGTTGCTTCGCTGGGGTTTGTCGCGCGTAATGCGCTAAGAATGGTACGATTAGTGCGCTCCACCTGACCATTAGCCCGCGGGCATGCGATTGCTGTCAAAGTATGCTTAAATTGCTTTTTCCGCTGCGATTTTTTTAAAGTATCTACTCGTGAACGCCTTACCGTGATCTGTATCTATCCTGTCGGGATACCCAAATAGACTAAATATTCTTTTTAATACCCTAATGGTCTCCACTGAATTTACGGTACGCGTTGGTTCAGCAATAACAAATTTAGAGAAAGCGTCAGTAATAACTAGCATATAAGCATGACCTTTTTTTGTTCTATAATATGGGCCTAGATGATCGACGTGGATCATTCGAAATGGCTCTGAGCGTTTAGGTATGGGATGCATCATACCTTCTTTCTTCCCATATTCACCTTTTCCGTACGCGCAATGGAGACATGCGGTAACGTATTTTCGATTGAACCTAGACATTTTAGGGAACCAGAAATCTTGTTTAATAGATCTGTGCACCGTTTTAGTCCTACGTGTCCTATCTCGTCGTGGTGCATCTGTACTATTTTCCACCTAGCAGCTGCAGGAACTACGAGACGATTACCGTTAAGAGTTTTTCGGTATAACCGGTCATCTACTAGTACAAAATCTTTTGTCAAATCGAGCCTAGCTGAACCGTTCTTTAACTGTTCGATAATATTTTTTTAACCTCTCATCCTGGGATTGAACCGTATAAAACCAGTCTACCATATCTAGGCGATTCACGTTCACGGCGTCGATAGGGTTTCGACTTAACGCGTCGACATGCCTCATCCGTTCGCCCGGTCTATATTCAACACTTATATCGTAGTCCTGGATAGACAACCACCACCGCGCGATTCGTGGGATGATATCGCGTTTTGTTAAGGTAGCCCGTACAGCTGTACAGTCGGTTACTATTTTTACACGTTTCCCGAAGATGTACACACGGAATTTACGGAGTGACTCAACTACGGCTAGGTTTTCTAGCTCGTAGCTATGGTACATACTTTCTTCTTTAGAAGTTACGCGACTAAAGTACATAACCGGGCGCAATGTTTTATCTATTTGTCGTTGTAACAAAATACCCGCAATCCCTGTTTTCAAGCGTCTGTATGTATTTCTACGTCTAAAGTCGGATCATACAAAGCTAACACAGGTTTAGATCACAAGCACTGTTTTAGTTTTTCAAAAGCCTCTATTTGTTCACTACCCCAACGCCACGTATTATTTTTCTTGGTTAAGTCTGTTAACGGACGAGCAATGAGAGCAAATTTGTAAATAAACTTTCTGAAATAACTGCATAAGCCAATAAACTGTCGCACTTCGTGCACATTTTTAGATACCGGAAATTTCGAAACTGCTTCTAATTTGGATTCCGCGGGTTGTACCCCATCATGAGAAATTTCGTGTCCTAAGTACGTCACTTGGTTTTGTATTTAATTTAAGGTTTTCTGACTCAAACTTGTGCAGCACACGTTCCAGCATTTTAATACCTACATCTAAGGACGGCAAAAGTAGGTCGTCTAAAAAGACTAGGATCTCGTTTTGAGACCTGCTAGGATCACTAGTGTCACTACTTTCAATAGAGCTTACGACTTTGTTAATTAGTCTCATAAAAACTGCCGGTGAATTAGCTAGTCCGAATGGACACGAAGGAATTCAAAGTGACCTTGTTGACAAATAGAGGCAGTTTTGTGGGTATCTTCGGGTGACATTAATAATTGATGGTACCCTTGTGACATAACTAAGCATGTAAAGTATTTTTTACCCGCTAATTTTGAAATATGATCTTCGATGTGAGGTAGGGGGTATCTATCTTTTACTGTTACAGAGTTAAGCGCGCGATAGTCGACACAGAGCCTACTATCGCCGTTCTTTTTCTTTACCAATATTACGGGGGCAGCATAGTTAGATTCAGATTCTTTAATAATACCTGCATCTAGCAATTCGGACACTTTAGATTTAACTATTTTTGGCTCGCAGTGTGACAATCTATATGGCTGGCGATATATAGGTTTGTCGGTCGTGAGATTAATTTTCATGTTTACTAAATTAGTGCACCCTAAATCTAATGTATTACTCGCAAAACTGGTTTTATACCGCCTTAGTAAACACCCCTATTAATATCTGATACCAAAACACCACCTATACTGAGATCGGTAAGATTTGAATCTAGGTTTCCCGGAGAAACAGAAAATACTATCGGCGGATAACAAGAAGACTCAATGCATTCACTTACAAGGTTAGGCAAATTAGGCTTGGCTTGGCTACTGACCTGGATTAGGGTTTCGTTGGCGATGACATTCGGTGCTTCACAGCTCTCGGCACGCGTGATGACTTGACCGGCCTCCCACGTGATGTCCTTTTGTCCACTGTTCAGCACCTTGATGTGTTCTTTAGCGCCATGCAGCAAAGTAGCAGGCACCGAGTAGGCGACGTCTTGAAGCTCGAAGTGACGCGCTGCGGTACAGACTTCGTTGTCCTCGCGGTTTCCCAGGACATGGACTTTGATGATCGAGGTACCTAGCGGTAAGTTTTCTTGGTACACTGAATTTCTGCGGTTCCTCGGAAATTTCAATTTGGGTAATAAAGGCAGGATCTTGCTTCAGCGTAGCGGTTCCACCACTAGCAATTAGTGATACGTTGTTGTAGTTTATCACGGGCTGCTCTCCGATGATGGTCCACGATAGTCATCGAGTGTGCAGAGGAATACCTCATACAGCTCGCCTGGTCGCTCACATTGAAAAGCACGCGCATTGGCTTGCAGGTGTGCAGGCAATCCTCTGATGATACAAGGAACCGTTGCGTTATCAGTTAATTTACAACGAAAACACATTGCGACCTTGTCGTGATAGTATTTTGTCATCGTCTCACTAGGCAATTTTTTTCGCTGCATCATCTCTTCTAACAGTGCACTGAAGTCACGATGCTTGGGGAAAGCACGTAGTAGTATGTGTTTCCAGTCTTCCCAGGAATAATTGTATTCCTCTAGGCGATTGTACCACTTACGCGCTTGCCCACGCAGTTTATCCTGTAGATGGAAGGCTTTGATCTTGTCGTCCCAGTTATGTATGTCTCCAAGCTGATCAATCTTTTTCAACCACGCCGACACGGTGCAGTTCTCTCCGTCAGGATCAAACTGCGGGATAAGTGATGCTGCGCGATGATTTTTGCTCCGACCGAACGATGTAGTCTCTTGATCAAGGTCACGGATGGCTCTGTCGACTTCATTTTCTAACAGGCTTTTCAGTAATTTTCTTGCTGGAGGTGGTGAACAATCACGTTCATCTTCTTCGCTTTGTTCACCATCTGGATTCCACCCATGCGGGCGAACTAACGGGTGACTGCGTTTCATAATCCCTCTTCTGAGTGAAACAGAAGGGTAAAGAACAACGCACCGTTTTCAGGATCAGATTATTTATTTAAAGATCGCTCCCTATTTGAGCAGAGTTTCGACTTATTTAGTGTAGGATACAGAATGACAACTAGAAATGAGCTCCCTGACTATTTAAAGACAATCTTTCCCGCCCAAAGTAGTGGGGAGCTACGACGAAAAACATAAACCGGATGTCGTCATTTGACGACGGTGGATTTCTGTTGGCGATGCTTGGCGGGAACATAACGGCGGATGTAGTCAATTCAGCGACGGTTAATTTCTAGTGACGAATTGGCTGCTTCCGCTGGCTTGGCTCTGGCTTGGCTTGGCTCTGGCTTGGCTCTGGCTTGGCTCTGGCTTGGCTCTGGCTTGGCTCTGGCTTGGCTCTGGCTTGGCTCTGGCTTGGCTTGGCTTTGGCGTGGCTGGCGATGCGGCATGGCGTGGCTCAAGTGTGGCATGGCGTTACACGTACGAATGTTGGGTCCGCATTTGTGCATGGTTATTTAATAAATAGTATAAGTGTTTGCCGAGAGGTTGTAACCCCGTTATTGTTTAAAATAGATTCAGTAACAGCTAACAATTAAAATCTATTGGCGTCGTTAGTGTGCCCTACCCGTCACCTTAAGACTAGTTTACGTAATGTGAGCAATACAGTATTTGATTATTTTTTTGGTTATCAAAAGACCTCTCAATGATAGAAACATCGTTGAAAGAATTACTTGATTCTCATTTAAGGTGACGGGTAAAGCACACTAGCGACGCCAATCGATTTTATTTTTTAGCTACAAAACCGGATCTATTTTAAATAATTTTGTGGTTACAACCTCTTGGCTAACGCTTATACTATTTATTAAATAACCATGCACAAATGTTGGGTCCGTTTTTGTACGCGAAAAATTGATTCACGCCAAAAGCGGCCACTTTTGCCGAAAATCCAAAATTCGAGTGCAAAAGCAGACTAAAAGGTTAACTATAAGTATTAAATAAATAGTATAGGTGTTTGCCGAGAGGTTGTACCCCGAAATTGTTTAAAATAGATCCGGTTAAGTAGCGAAAAATCAAAATCGATTGGCTTCGCTAGTGTGCCCTACCCGTACCCTTAAGGTACCTGAAATATCAGAACTTTAAAATCACATTATTTTGGGCAAATCCAAAACGCTCTATACAAATGGCTAGGTACTAAGATGTGACGTCACTCCTAAGTATTTTGGATGCATTTCATTTGAAATTTGTATGGTAGCTATATTAAATGTTTCGTTTATGTCAATGGTTCTATTAAATACAAAATGTGCGGATAAAGAATGGGATCAGAAATGGCGGCGCATCTATTCACTTCTCGCTCGCACACTATTTGCGTCTATACTCGCACTCGTGGGGTGTATAGACGTCAACTACTTCTACTAAGGGATCAATTTTAAGTTTACTGCCTGGACTAGGAAAATCCTATACCTCAGGCATAATGTATAATAATGAAAAACGCAGAGTATCTAACCTAATTCTCTAATAAATGATGTTAACTAATACAATTAAGAGCAAAACTGATGATTATGACACTATGGATTAAGGTGACGGGTAGGGCACACTAGCGACGCCAATCGATTTTAATTTTTAAACCGGATCTATTTTAAACATTTTCGGGGTTACAATCTCTCGGCAAACACTTATACTATTTATTAAATTGATAGTCGAGAAAAGCGGCCACTTTCGGTGTGAATAAATTTTTCGCGTACAAAAACGGACCCAACATTGGTGCATGGTTGTTTAATAAATAGTATAAGTGTTTGTCGACAGATTGTTACCGAAATTGTTTAAAATAGATTCGATTTAGTAGCTAAAAATTAAAATCGATTAGCGTCGCTAGTGTGCCCTTCCCGTCCGTCCCTTCCCGATGAAAAACTACTCACAATACTAATAGATAAACATGACCAAGAATCCTTATTATTTAAATAGTCTTGTACACTAGGTATAGTATCTAACCTTTCTTCATTCGGCAGGTTTTAATATGAGACTTAAACTTATCCAGTGATAGGTTATTGACATTTTGTGGGAGCTTATTGAATATCTTAATACTTAAGCCAACAAATGAATTACCTACCGAGAATCACCGGACTTGAAGGGAACAGAAAACTCGCACCCTAAAAACAGTCTGAGGGCACCCCCTAACGGGGCTAAGACCTCGGTTTAAGGCGTTGGGAGAGGGCAAACGAACCTAAGTTTGGGGACTGAATCCACCCGGCACGTATCGGTTACGCGAATAGGGTCCTACTCTAACCCTAGAGAGAACCGACGAGTATCGCGGGGGACTTGGTGTGTTATTTGTTACGAGTTGTTCGGCCTGTTGCATGGCGACGGTGATCGCGTCTTCTCGCTCATCAAGGACAGATCGGGGGCGTCATTTCCTAACAGTGGGGGCTACGGGAGGTACATACTCAGACGCTTTAACCACAAATGGTCTGGGTGGATCGGAGCAGAGTCAAAGTAACGGATGGAATAGAATTTTTGAACCCTGGGGTTCCCCATTTGGTAATACAAGGTTTTGCAAAATGGACATTGACTTGTCGCCAAGGCCCAAATACCTGTCCACTGGAACTTATAGCATTTTTTTATGAAATTGTTGTTTTTTTAATTTTTAACTATAACATTAATCACGATAGCAAATACTCGTGGCAGACGATAGAGTATATCAATGATTATTAATGTATGATATATGACAATTAACTTATTCAAAATGATCAGTAAGTTGAAAGGGAAATAACTGATACAATTAAGCCAAAGGCTCATGACGGTCAGTGTCATATTTCATTCTTAATTAATGAATGTAATACTCTATAGTTTGCCGCGAGTCTGCGCTGACTTTAAGTAAAATTATTCAGGTGACCCACCTAAAAATCTTGCTTTGGACAATTTGGTTATTTTTTGTGACAACGCTAAATAGATAAGCATTGTCATTGTTAATAAACATCATGCCCTTTCCTGCATCCCGCTGCACTTTTATATGCAAATTGTAAGGTTCGTTAGAACTGTTAAGTAAGACAGTTATTCATAAGTAACAGTAAGATTATTCATAATGAGCACCGTTCTTAAACAGCACACCACGCTTTCATGCAGCACTGAATCTATTAACAAAAGAAGGAAATATAAAGTTTGCTCTCATAATCCTCTAATGAAGCGTGCCTTTTCTTGCCGTTTTTACGTGTTCTTGGGCCCCCTTCTCTATAATAGACTCAACGCCATAGAGGATATTTAACCACTAACCTATACCTGCGCTAAAAACCACCTGCAGGAGGTGCTCCTGAAATTGTCCTACGATGATACAGATAAACGACTCATTAACTATTACTGCAACACAGGTCAACCTTGTTCAGGCAGAATGTTAAATATATATATTTGTCGTATCGTATCGTATCGTATGGTAACTTCGCACTGTGTGCGGTTCGGGTGTCGGGGTAGACCCATTACCCGGGCTGCATCTCGCGCCTTCTTGGCGCGGTGTATGCGCTCCTCTAGGAGAGGAGGCCTCCCGACAATGCGCGAGTAGGGCGGTCTTCGACCCCTGTGGGGCCTGCCTGCGAATCTAACGCGCTAATCTGTCAGGGAGGGGGGAAAGGGGGTAGTCGAGCGTCAGCATAGTGGCGCCCTCTATTATGTTTGGAAACGTCAAGGAACTTCCTTGGGCAAAGTCAGCATAGCGATGATTAATACTTTTTGGTTAATCCATTGCCTTTACTTTGATTTTAGCGAGCTGTCAGTTTGATGTTTGGACTTGAGACACGCGGGAATCGCTAGAGGTATTCAGTGCGTGTTTTTCTTAGTAAAAGTTGGTGTTTGCTTTGATTTTGTGATGGGATTTTATGGTGGTGATACCAGAACGGACTGTGGGATCGCGCAGTGAACAAATGCAGACGAATGTAGAATAATCATCGCTATGCCGAACCTGCCGCGTTTCCGCTTGGATCTTTTGTGTTCTTTCGCATTGAATATTGATAGTTTGTTCAAAAGACGAATTGAGACTTCCGAATTGACTTCGATTTGTGATTTGTGGACTCTAATTTCAATATTGCCATCCTGCACAACCTATCTGATAACCAAGAGCTCGACAGCCTCCGTTATATGTATTACCTACTATTTACTTAATATATAAGATTTATTGATCAAAGTTGTACTTACTTATTAGGACATAGGTTATTTTGAAATTGCAACTTTTTCATGAGTATAAGTCGCCTTTTGCATACCATCAGGCTGACAATGAAATACTCTTCCGTTCTTCGGGATTCGCGGTAGACAGTAGTTTTTTCTTCATTTATCATTATACATAGATGCCATCATCATCATCATCAGCCCATTTAAGTCCTCACTGCTGGGGCACGGGCCTCCCTCAATCACATGAGGGGTAATTGCCATACTCACCACGCTTGGCAGACGGGTTGGCGAGGGTTTTGTTTATTGATCAAAGTTGTACTTACTTATTAGACATAGGTTATTTTGAAATTGCAACTTTTTCATGAGTATAAGTCGCCTTTTGCATACCATCAGGCTGACAATGAAATACTCCTTCCGTCTTCGA
>JADPWL010001842.1:0-19967 GCA_019059595.1 Marasmia exigua | reverse complement strand
CACCCCCCCCCCAGACCCAGAACCAGACAGACCCCAGACAGACACAGATCCCTCCCCCCCAGATCCCAGACAGAGATACCACCCCCCCCCAGAAGCCCAGCCCTCCCCCCCCCCAGACCCCCCCCCCTCCCCCACAGCCCAGATCCCCAGATCCCCCAGCCCCAGACAGACCACCCCCCCCCCAGCCAGACAGCCCCCAGCCCTCAGCCAGCAGCCCCCAGCCCCAGCCCCCCCCCCCCCCCCCCCCTCCCAACCACAAGCCAGACCCCCCAGTCAGCCCCCCCCCCACCCACAGACCAGATCCCCACCCAGCCCAGACACCAGCTCAGCCCCCACCCCCCCAGCCCCAGCCCCCCCCCCCTCACACCAGACCAGACCCCCCCAGACCCGCCCAGTTCAGCCCCCAGCCAGATAGCACAGCTCCCCCCGGCCCCCACCCCATACCCCCAGCCACCAACCCCCCCAGCCACAGACCCCACCAGACTAGCCCTCCCACACCCAGATCCCCCCCCCCAGCCAGCCACCCCAGCCCCCCCCCAGCCCCCCCACCCACCCCAGCCCCCCCACCCCCCCCCACCCAGCCAGACAGCAGGCCACCCCCCCCAGACCCCCCAGCGCAGTCCAGACCCCCCCCAGACCCCAGCCCCCCCCCCCAGACCCAGACCAGACCAGCCGACCCAGACCCCCCCCTCAGATCCCCCCTCCCCCCCCAGACACCCCCTCCCCCCCAGACCACCCCCGCCAGCTGCCAGCAGCCCCCCCCCAGCCAGACCCCCCCAGATTTCTGTCACCCCCCCTCCCCCCCTACCGCCACCCTCTCCCCCCACCCCACACCCCCCCCCACTCCCCCCCCCCCCCCCCCCAACCACCCCCCACACAACCACCTAACTCACCCCCCCCCCGCCCCCCCCCACCCCCCCCGCGCCGGCCCCCCCCCCGCTCCACCCCCCCTCCCCCCGCCCCCCCCCCCCCCTCCTCCCGACCCGGCCTCTACCCCGGCCTCGACCTCCCCCCCCCCCCCTCCCCCCCCACGAGCCCCCCCCCCAGCCCCCCCCCAGCCCCCCCCCCCCCCCTACAGACAGACCCCAAGCAGCCAAGCCCCAGACCCCCCAGAAAGACAGACCAGCCCCCCCCCAGACACCCAGCCCAGCAGACCCAGAACCCAGACCCAGACCAGCCAGACCCCCCAGATTCCCCAGACAGCCAGCCCCAGGATCACCCCCAGACCCCCCCCCCCCCCAGATCACCCCCTCCTCCCCCCCCCCCCCCCAGCCCAGCCCCCCCCCAGCCAGCCAGACCCCAGCCCCACACCGACCCCCAGCCAGCGAGCCCCAGACCGCCCCCCCAGGATCCCCCCCCCCCAGCAGACCTCCACCAGATCTCCCCCAGCCCCAGACCAGACAAGACCCACCCCCCACCCAGCCCCCAGCCCCAGACCCCCCCCCCCCCCCACCCCCCAGACCCAGATTCCCCCCCCCCCCCCAGACCCCAGCCCCCCAGCAGCCAGGCCAGCAGAACCCAGCCCCCAGCCAGACCCCCGCAGACCCAGATCCAGACCCCACAGACCCCCAGACCCCAGATACACCCCCAGATCAGACTAGACAAGGACCCCCAGAGCAGACCCAGAGACAGACCCAGATTCCAGAACCCCCAGCCAGAGACAGCACCCCCCCCCCCAGCCAGCCCAGACCCCCCCAGACAGCACCCAGACACCCCCCAGAGCCAGACCCCCCCCAGACCCCCCCAAGACCAGCCCAGACAGACCAGACCCCCCCAGGACCCTCAGCCCCCCCCCCCAGCAGACACCCAGCAGACCACCCCAGGCCCCAGCCCCCTCGCAGACCCCCCCAGACCTCAGACCCCCCAGCCCCCCCACTCCAGACCAGACCCCAGACCAGCCCCAGATCCCCAGAGACACGCCCCCAGACCTAATATCAGCCCTCCCCAGACCAGCCCCCAGCCAGCCAGACACACCCCCAGCAGCAAGACCCCCCCCAGACCCCCCAGACCCACAGACAGCCCCCAGACCTCCCAGACCCCCCAGAGCCCCACCAGATCACCCCCAGCCCACTAGACCACCAGCCCCCCCCCCAGACCCAGAACCACCCCCCCCCACCAGAAGAACAGACCAGACCAGATCCACAGACCCCCCAGCAGACCCCACCCTCCCCCCACCCCCTCCCACCAGACAGACAGACCCCGCCCCCCAGACCCCCCCCCCCCCCACACCAGACCCCCCAGAGGTCCCACCCCCCCCCCCCCCCCCCCCCCCTCCCCCTCCCCCCCCCCTCCCCTCCCCACCCCCCCCACCCCCCATCCCCCCTCCAACCCACCCGCCCCACCCCCCACCAGCCCAGACGCAGACCCAGCCCCAGACCCCCCCAGCCCCAGACCCCAGCCCCCTGGCAGCAAGAAGCCCCCAGCGACCCACCAGCCCCCCGTAGCCCCCCCCCCCCATCCCCCCAGACCCCCCTCCCCCCCCCCAGACACAGATCAGACACCCAGACCCCCCCCCCCAGCCCCCCACCCACCAGCAGAAGCCAAGACCCAGCAGCCCCCCCCCCGCCAGCCCACAGACCCCCCCCCAGACCCCACCCCTCAGCATGCCACCCCCAGACAGCCCAGATTCAGCCAGACCCCCGACCACCACCCCCCCCCCCCCCCCCAGACCCCCCACCCCCCCCGCCAGCAGCCAGCACGACCCCCGAGCCTCACCACCCAGCAGATCCCCCCAGACCAGACACCAGCCCCCCAGAACCCCCAGACACCCCCCAGAAGACCAGCCCCCCCCCCCGCCCAGCCTCAGCCCTCCCCAGATCCCCCCAGACCCCCCCACAGAGACCAGCCTCTCCCCCCCCCAGCAGCCCCCCCCCCCAGCCACCCCCCCCCCCCAGATTCCCCCCCAGAACCCAGACCACAGACCCCCCCCCCCCCCCAGACCAGAGCCAGACCCCAGATTCCTCAGACCCGCCCCCCAGAACCAGCCCAGCCCCCAGACCCCCCCCTCCACCCCCCCCCCAGCAGACAGCCAGGAAGACAGATACCAGCTGCCCACCCCCCCAAGCCCCAGCTAGCCCAGCAGCCCCCCCCCAGTCAGATTCCCCCCCAGCAGCCAGCCAGATCCAGACCACCCCCAGCAGGCCAGACCCCCCCCCAGCCCCCCCCCCCCCCCCAGACAGACACCCCCAGACCAGACACCCAGAAGAGACACCAGGAATACAACAGACAGCCCCACCCCAGACCCCCCCAGACCCAGACCCCAGCCCCCCCACACCCAGGACAGACAGCCCCCCCCCAGACCAGCCACCCACAGCCCAGCCCAGCCCCCCCACCCCGCCCCCCCCCCCAGCCCCAGCCCCCACAGAAGAAGCCCCAGACCACCAGCAGATCCACCAGCCCCACAGCCCACCACCCCCAGCCCAGCCCCCCCCCAGCCAGACAGCCCCCCTCCCAGCCCCCCCCCAGCAGCCCTCCCCCAGACAGACTCACCCCCTCAGCAGCCCAGACACCCACAACAGACACACAGCCCCAGACACCCACCACCCCACCCCCCCACCCCCATCCCCCACCAGCACCCCCCCCCAAGACCACCAGACCCCTTCCCAGCACCCACCCAGACCAGACCCCCCCCCCCCACCAGACCCCACCCCCAGACAGCCAGACCCAGACACCTCAACCACACTCCCCCACCCAGAATTCCCCACCCCCACTCACCCCAGACTCCCCCCAGACGCCCCACAGCCCAACGACCCCCCCCCCCCAGAATAACCAGCAACCACACCCCCCACCCCCCCCCAGAACCCAATAGATTGCAGACCCCCACCCACCCCACCACCAGACCCCTCCACACCACCCCAAACACAGACCACCCCCCCAGCCAGACCCACCACAGACCCCCCCACAGCCCCCCACCTCACATGAACCCGACCCCCCAGACAGCAGACCCCCACACCAGAACCCCCCACACCAGCAGACACAGACCCAGACCACCCACCCAGTCCCACAGAACCTCCACCCCAACCCACAGACCCCCCCCAGTCCACCCCAGAACCCCCCCAGACCCAGCCAGACCACCACCCACCCCAGACCCACAGCCATCAGCACAGCCCCCACCCCCCCCACCCAGAATCCCCCCCTCCCCACTCCCCCTCCCACCCTCAGAACACCCCCCACCACCACCCCCCACTCCCCCCCACCCAGCCACCACCAGACCCCAGCCCCACATCCCAGACCCCCCAGACCACACACAGACCCCCCCCGCCCCCCCCCTACCCAGACAGAACCACTACCACATACACCCACAGACCCAGACCTCCCCACCCCCCCCCCAGCCCAACCCCCCCCCCCGACACCCACCACCCAGCCCCCACACCAGAACCCCACAGACCCTCACCCCCAGACAGACCCCCCAGACCCCCCCACCAGACCCACCACCTCCCCCACCCCCCACACCCCACTCCCCCCACCTGAGCAATGAGACTAGCCCACTGCACCCACACCCCCCACCCCACCCACCCCCCCACCCCCCTCCAGACACCCACTCCGACCCACATGACGCAGACCCCCCCACCCAGCCACCCCCAGACCCCACCCAGAGCTTCAGACCAGAACCACCCACCCCCCACACAAGCCCCCCCAACCCAGACCCACCCACACAGCCCCTCCCCACACCAGACAGACTCCCCCCCCCTCACCACACAGGCACCCCCACCACACCCCCACAGACAGACACCCCAGCCCCCCCAGACTAGCCCCCCCCAGACCCTACACCCCACCCCCCCCCCCTCCAGGAACCACTCACCCCCCCCAGACCCCCTCCCCCCAGACCCCACCCTCCCCAGCCCCCCCCCCACCACCCCCCCCCCCCACCCCCCCCCCCCAGCCCACCAGGCACCCGGAACACTCCCACCCGTCCCCACAGAATCAGAATAACACACCCCCCTCAGCCCAGGAACCCCCCCACCTCAGACACCCCCCCAGACCCACCCCCCCCCAACCCCAGAACCCAACCCCACCCCCCCCAGCAGAATCACCCCCCCCTCACCACCCCCCAGCCCTCCCACAGAACCACCCACCACCCCCCAGACACCCACCCCAGCCCAGAACCAGCAGCATCCACCACACACCCCCCAGCCAGCCAGACAGACCCACCCCAGACTCACCAGCAGAACAGCCCCCCCCAGACCCCCCCCAGACCAGAACCCAGCCCCCACCCCCAGACATCTCCCCACCACACCCCACCCCCCCCCCCCAGCCCCCACCCCCCCCCAGCAAGAACACACCCCAAGAACAGACGCCGCACCACCACCCCCAGAACGCAGCCCACCACCCCCCAGATAAACCCCCCCCCCCAGCACCACAGACCCCCACCCCCTCAGACAGACAGAATGCCACCCCAGACCACACCCCCCCCCCCCCCAGACCCCACACACCCCAACAGACCCCCTCGCCCACCCCCCACCCAGCTACCCCCAGAGAACCCCCAGAACCCCAGACCCCCCAGAACACAGACCCCCACACACCCCACCCCATCCAGCCCACCCCCCAGACACCCAGACCACCTCACCCACACCCCCCTCCCCCGCCCACCCCCCACAGCCACCAGAACCACCCAGACCCCCGACCAACACCCACCCCCCATCCCCACCCCCCCCACAGAATCCCACAGCCACCCCACCCCACCGCCCCCATCCACCCCAGACACCACCCAGACCACAACCCCCAGACTCCCAGACCCCAGCCCACACTCCAGCCCCCCCAGACCCCAGCACAAGAAATACCCCCCCCAGAATCCCCACGACCCCCTCCAGAACAGACAGCCACACCTCCCCTAGAATCAGCCTCCCCACCCCCCACCCCACCCCCCCCACCCACAGAAGAACCTTCAGCAGACCCTCCCCCCAGTTCCAGCCAGAATTCCCAGCCCCCAGAATCCCCCCCACCAGAACCAGAATAAAAGACACCCCAGACCCACCCCCCCCCCTCCCAACCCCCAGACCCACCCCCCCACCAGAATTCAGAACACCAGTCCCCCCCCACATCCCAGACTCAGAACCACCAGCCCCCCACCAGACCACTCCACCCAGACCCACCCCCCCACCCCCAGACAAATCACAGCCCCCCCCCCCCCCACCACCCCCCCCCAGAACAGACCACCCCCCCCCCACACCCCCAGAATCACAGCCCACCCAGAACCAGACCCCCCCACCAGCCCAGACCACCACCCCCACAGAAGCACCTCCCCCACCCACAGACAGACCACCCCCCCCCCCTCCACCAGACCCCACCTAGCACCAGCCAGCCAGAGACCTACCCCCACACCCCAACCCACCACCCCCCCCACAGACCCACCCCAAGCACCCAGATCCATCCACCCCCACCAGAATTCCCCCCACCCCCCCCCACCCCCCCACCCCCCAGCCCCACCTCACCAAGCACAGAACAAGACCCCCCAGACCCCACACCCCTAGCAGACTCCCACCCAGCCCTCCCAGAATCACCCCCCACAGCCCACCCACAGCCAGTCCCACCAGACCCCCACCCCACCCCCCCCACAGCCCCCCCCCAGACCACCCACCCCCCCCAGAACCACAGAATCCCCACCCCCACCCAGATCCAGACCAGACCCCTCCCAGAACACCACCCACCCCCCCCCACCACCCCCCACCACCCCCCCCCCCCACCCACCCCAAGCAGACTACAGACCACCACAGCACACAGACCAGACCCACACCACAGAACCCCAGGCCCCCACCAGCCCCAGACCCCAAGACACCAGACCAGAATAGCCCACCCCAGAACACACCAGACCACAGACCCCCCCACCAGAATCCCCCAGACTCCCCCAGCCCCACCCTCCCAGACAGAGCCCCCCACAGACCCCACCCCCACACCCCCCCCCCCCCCCCACCCCTCACCCCAGAACAGCAGATCCACAGACCACCCAGACAGACACCACCCAGAATCCCAGACCCCCACCCCCCCAGACCAGACCACCAGAACCAACCCCGAATCAGACCACTCCCCCCCCCCACCACCCCCCCCCCCCACGGCCACACAGACCACACCCCCACTCCACACCCAAGACCTCCCCAGAATCCCCCAGACCCCAGAACTCCAGCCCCCCCCCACCCACCCCAGACACCCAGACCTAAACCCCCACAGAACCACCCCAGACACCACCCCCCAGACCCCACCACCAGACCCCACACCCCCCACCCCCACCACCCCCCCCACCCCCACGTAGACACCAGCCAGGACCACCCCCCCCCCCCCCAGACCCCACCTCCCCCCCCCAGACCCAGACCCAGCCACCCCAGACAACCCACCCCCCACCCCAGACAGCAGCAGACCAGACCAGACCACAAACCAGCCACAGACCCCCCCCACCAGCCCCCCACCCACAGACCAGAACCCAGAATCCACCAGAATCAAACCACCCCCCACACCAGCACCATCTCCCCACCACCCGCCCCCCCCCCCCACACAGCACACCCAGCCACCCCAGAACCCAGAACAGACACCAGACCAGCCACCACCCACCTCACCCCCCTCCCCCCCCAGAATCCACCCCCCCCCCCCGCCCCCCCCAGACACAGAATTTCACACCCCAACCCTCAGACGCCCAATCCAGAACCCCCACCACCCAGAACACCACCCAGACCCAGACAGAAATCCCAGACCCCACACCCCCCCCACACCCCACCCCACCCCCCGCCCCACCACCCACCACCCCACAGACCCACACCAGAATCCCCCACGCCCCACAGCAGACCCAGACCACACCCCACCCCCCCATGACCAGACCCCCACCAGAACCCCCCCCCCCCTCCCCCACCCCCAAGAACCCCCCCCCACACCCCCAGAACACCCTCCCCCAGAACACCCCCCAGACCCCCAGACAGACACCAGACCCCCCAGACAGATCCCCACCCCCAGAACAGAATACCCCCCCCCCCCCCCCAAGACACAGCCACCACCCCCCGACAGACCCCAGACCCCCAGACAGGACCAGACCACCAGAATGCCCCCTCCACCCAGAACCCACCCAGACATCCCACCCCCCCCCCCCCCCCGCACTGACCCCACCCCCCCAGACAGCCACAGCACCAGATCCCCCCCCCCCCCCCCCCCACCCCCCCCCCCCCCCCCCCCCCCCCCCCGACCACCCCCCACCCCCCCCCCAAAAGGCACCCCACCCACCAGCCCCCCTAACCCCCACCACAGACAGACCAGGACCTCACAGCACCAGACCCCCCCCCCAGACCCACCCAGACCAGAACTCCAGCCCCCCCAGCCACCAGACAGCCACCAGACCTACCCTCCCCACCCCCCTACAACCAGAACACACAGAACACCCCCACCCCAGCCCCCCCCCCAGCCCACCCCAGACCAGACAGAACACAGACACCTCCCCCCCCACCACCCCCCCCAGCCCACAGAACCCCACACCCCCCAGTCACCACAGAATCAGAAAAGATAACAGACAGCCCAACCCCCCCCCCCCCCCCCCACCCCCAGACCCCCAGAATACCCCCCCCCCCCAGCAACAGCCCTCCCGACATCCACAGAATCAGACCCAGCCCCCCCACCCTCCAGCAGCAGACCCCACCCCACACCCCCAACACCACCCCCACCCCACAGCCCCCCCCTTCCCAGCCACCCCAGCCCAAGCCCCCCACCCCCCCACCCCCAGCAAGAAACCAGCCCAGTCAGCTCCCAGACCCCCCAGAACACAGACACCCCCCCCACCCAGACCAGACACCACAGACCCCCCACTCCACAGACCATCTCCACCCCCCCCCCCCCCCCCCCCCCCGCCCCCCCCCCCCCCAGCCAGACCCCCCCCACCCCCAGCCAACCAGAACCCCTCCCACCCCCCCCCCCCCCCAAGCACCCCCCCCCCCAGCCCACCCACACCAGCCCCCCAGAAGAACCCCCCCACCACCCAGCCCACCCCCCCCACCCCCCCCCCCCAGCCCCCCCCCCCAGACCCCAAACCCCCCCAAGAAGCCACCCAGAACCCTCCCCAGGACCCCAGACAGCACAACACCCCCCCCCCAGCCCACAGACACCCCCCCTTCCCCCCCCCACCCACCAGCAGCCTCCCCCCTCCCCCCAGCCAGGACCCAGAACCCCCCAGACAGCCAGACCCACCCAGACAGAGAACACACCCCCCCCCCAGACCCCCCCCCCCCCCAGGTCCCAGGGACCAAAAGAACAGCAAGAGAAACCCCCCTCCCAGCCCAGCAGACCCCCCCCCCAGAACACAGACCCCACGACAGCACACCCAGACCAGACCAGCCCCCAACCCCCCCCACCCCCCACCCACCCCCAGACCCCAGACCCCCAGTCCCCCCCCCCCCCCCAGACCCCCAGACCCCCCAGCCCACCCCCACCCCCTCCAGACCCAGCCCCTCACTCCCCCCCCCCCCCCCACCCCCACCCCAGACCATGCCCCCCCCCTCCGTGTACAGCCCCCCCCCATCAGGCCCCCCCCACCCCCACCCCCCCAAGCCCTCCCCACCAGCCCCCCCCCAGCCCCCCCCAGACCCACCCCACAGACCCCCACCAGCCCCACCCCCCCCCCCACCCCCAGAAGCAGCCCCCCACACAGCAACCAGGCCCCCCCCCCCCCCCCCCCCCCCCCCCCCCCTCCCCCCCCCCCCCCCCCCTCCCACCCCCCCCACCCCAGCCCACACCTCAGCCCCCAGACCCCCCCCCCCCCCTACCCCCCCCAGACAGAAGGCCCACCCCCCCACCCCCCCACAGCCCCCCCGCCCCCCCCACCACCCCCCCAGCCCCCCACCCCCCCCAGCCCCAAAGAAAAAAAAAAAAAAAAAAAAAAAAAACCCCCCCCCCCACCCCCCCCCCCCCCCCCCCCCCCCCCCCCCCCCCCCCCCCCCCCCCCCCCCCTCCCACACCGCAACACCCCCCCCATCCCCACTCCCCCCACTCCCACCCCCCCACACCCACCCCCCAACCCCCCCACCCAGCCCTGTCTTGTCTTTCCAGACACCACCCCCCCACCAGCCCCCCCCCCCCCACCCAGCACCCCCCCCAGACCAGACCCCAGCCCCCCCCCAGGCCCCCGCCCCCCCCACCCCACCCCCCACCCCCTCCCACCTCCCTCCACCCCACAAAAGGCCCCAAAACCACCCCCCCCCCCCACCCCCACCCCCACCCCTCCCCCCCTACCCTCCTCCCCCCTCCCCCCCTCCCAACACCCTCCACACCCCCCCCTCCCCTCCCCCCCCTCCCCCCCTCCCACTCCCCCCACTCTCCCCCTCCCCCCCCCCCCATCCCCCCACCCCCCCACCCCCCCCCCCTCTCTCCCCTCCCCCTCCACACCACCCCACCCCCCCTCCACTCCCTTCCCCTCCACCCCCCCCCCCCCTCCCCCCCCCCACCCCCCCTCCCCCCCCCCCCCCCCCCCCCCCCCCCCCTCCCCCCCCCCCCCCCCCCCCCCCCCACCCTCACCCGATCCCCCCCTCCGACCCCCACCCCCCCACACCCCCCCCCACCCCCCCCCCCCCCCCCCCCCCCCCCCACCCCCCCCCCCCCCCCCCCCCCCCCCCCGATTCCCCCCCCCTATGCCTCCCCTCCCCCCCCGCACCCCCCCCCCCCCCTCCCCCCCACCACCGCCCCCCCCCCCACCACCCCACCCCGCCCCCCCCCACCCCCCCCCCCCCCCCCCACCCCCCCACCCCCCCCACCCCCCCCCAGCCCACCACCCCAGGCCCCCAGACCACCCCCCCAGACCACCCCCCCCCCTCCCACCACCCCCCCCCACCACCCCCACCCAAGCCCCCCCCCCAGCCCCCACCCCCCCCAGACTAGACTCCCCCCAAGACCCCCCCCCCCCTCCCCCCCCCCCCCCCTCCCCCCCCCCCTCCACCCCCCCCCCCCCCCCCCCCCCCCCCTCCCCCCCTCCCACCCACCCCCCCCCCCTCCCCCCCCCCCCCCACCCCCCCCCCCCCCCCCCCCCCACCCCCCCCCCCCCCACTCCCCCCTCCCCCCCACTCCCTCCACACCCCCCCCCTCCCCTAGCCCCCACCCCCCCCTCCCCCCCCCCCACTCCCCCCCCCCCCACTCACCCATACCCTCTACTTTCCTCCCCCCCCCCCCCCCCCCCCCCCACTCTCCCCCGCCCCCCCCCCCCCAGACCCACAAGCAGACCCCCCCCACCAGACAGCAGCCCCCCATCCCCCAGACCAACCCACCAGACCCCCAGCACACCACGAATCCCCCCAGCACCCAGAGACCCCCCCTCCCGCAACCCCCCCCCCACCCCCCCCCCACCCCCCCCCAGCCAGCCACCCCCACAGCCCCCCCCCCCCCCAGACCCCAGCCCCCAGAACCCCCCCGCCCCCCAAGACCCACCCAACCCCCCACCAGACCACCACCCAGAACCCCCCCCCACCCCCCCCCCCCCCCCCACCAGCAGACAGCCAGACGCAGCCCCACCACCCCCCCCACCCCCCCCAGCCCCCCACCCCCACCAGCCCCTCCCCACCAGCCCCCCCCCCCCCCCACCCACCCGCACCCCCCCCCCCCCCCAGCCCCCCCCCTCCAGCCCCAGACCCCCCACCCCAAGAGAAACAGGCACCCCACCCCCAGACCACCCCCACCCCACCAACCCACCCACAAAACCAAACTTCCCCCCCCCCAGCCAGACAGCCCCAGACCAGACCCAACCACCCCCCCTCCCCCCAGCCCCCCCCAGCCCCACCCAGAGACACCCAGCACCCCCCCCCCCCCAGACCCCCCCAGACCAGAGCAGCCCCCCCCCCCCCCCCACCCCCCCCCACCCCCCCCCCCCCCCCCCCCCCCCCCCCCCCCCCCCCCACCCCCCCCCCCCCCCCCCCCCCCCCCCCCCCCCCCCCCCCCCCCCCCCCCCCCCCCCCCCCCCCCCCCCCCCCCCCCCCCCCCCCCCCCCCCCCCCCCCCCCCCCCCCCCCCCCCCCCCCCCCCCCCCCCCCCCCCCCCCCCCCCCCCCCCCCCCCCAGACCCACACATCCAAAAAAACCCAAAACCCCCCCCCCCCCCTCCACTCCCCCCCCCACCCCACCCTCCCCCTCCCCCCCCCTCCCCAACCCACCCCCAGCCCCCCCCAACGGCCCCCCCAGACCAGACCAGCCCCCCCCCCCCCGCACCCCCCCCCCCCCCCCCACCCACCAGCCCCCCCCCCAGCACCCCCACCCCCCAGCGCCCACCCAGCCCCACCCCCACCCACCAGCCAGGCAGCGCCCACCCCCCCAAAAGCCACCCCCCCCTCACAGCCCCAGCCCCACCCCACCCAGCAGCCCCACCAGCAGCCCAGAGCCGAGCCCCAGACCCCCCCCAGCAGCCACACACCCACCCCCCCACCACCAGCCACACCACCAGCCACCCCAGCCCCCCGCAGCCCAAGCACCCAGCCCACACACCACCCACCCCCACACCAGACAAGCCACCCCCCAGCCCCCCACCAGCCCCCCACACAGCCCCGCCCCACTCCAGCTCCCCCCCACCCAGCCACCCCAGCCCAGCACACACCTCACCCCCCCCCCCACAGCCCCCCCCTCCCCCAGACACCACAGCCCTCCCCCAGCCACACCCACCCGCACCAGCCAGCAGACCCCAGACCCAGAGTCCAGCCCCCCACCAGCACACAGCCCACCCCCCACCCAGCCCCCAGCAGCACCCCACACCCCCAGCAGCCCCCACAGGCCCCAGCCGCCCACACACACCCCCCCCCCCCCAGCAGCAAGCACCCCCCACCCAGCCCAGCACAGACAGACCCCCCCCAGCCCACACCCCCAGCAGCACAGCAGCCCCCAGACCCCCCAGCCCACAGCCCCCACCCCAGACCACAGCCCAGCCACCAGCACCCAGGCAGCCCCCCCCCCCAGCCAGCCAGCCCCCCCAGCCCCCCCACCCCCACCACCCCCCCCCCAGCCACCACCCCCCAGCCCAGCCGCCAGCTCACCATGCACCAGCCCCGCCACCCCCCCCCCGCCCAGCAGCCCCCCAGCCCCACCCAGCCCCACTAGGCCAGGAGGCCAGCCACCCCAGCCCCGACCACACCCCTACCCTCCAGCAGAAGCCCAGCCACCCAGCCAGCCCAGCCCCCCCACACCCCCCACCCCCACAGCCCCCCCCCCCAGCCAGCAGCAGACCAGCAGCCAGCCCCCAGCGCCCCCAGCCAGCCCCCACACCCCAGCCCAGACAGCCCAGCAGCCCCACCAAGCCCCCCCCCCACCCTCACACACCCAGGCATCACCAGCCCAAGCCAGGTACCACACCAGCCCAGAGCCCCCAGCTCCACATGCCCCCCCCCCCCACACCCCCACCACCCCCCCAGCCCCCCCCAGCAGCACCCCCAGCCCAGCCCACACCAACAGCCACCCCCACAGCCAGAGCACCAGCAGCACCAGCCCAGCCCACCCCGCAGGCACCACCCAGCCCAGGCCCCAGCCAGCTACACCCCTCTACACCCCAGCAGCCCCAGCCCCAGCCAGCAGCAGACCCACAGACCCCCAGCAACAGAACACACCCCCCACCAGACCCCGCCCCCCAGAACAGCCCAGGTTACCACACCCCCAGCCAGACCAGCCCACCACCAGCCCAGCCAGCGCCCCCCCCACCCCCACAGACCTCCCCCACCCCCCAGGCCACAGCCCAGCCCAGCCTCACAGCCCCAACCCCCACCACAGCTCCCCCCAGGCCCATCCCACCCCCCCCGCAGCACCCCCACCAACCCCCCAATCACACCACCAGCAGCCCCCCCCCAACACCCCACCCCAGCAGCCCCAGCAGCCACCCTCAGCACCAGTCACCACCACAGCACCAGGCAGCCCAGCCCAAGCAGCCAGCAGCATCCCCCACAGTCCCCCAGCCCCCAGCACCCCCACCAGCCCCCCCCCTGAGCCTCCCCTAGACAGCCCCCCCCCAGCCACCCAGGCCTCCCCCCAGCCACAGACAGCCCCCCAGCAGCAGCCCACGCCAGCACAGCGCCACCCCACAGCCCAGACCCCCAGCCCAGACCCCCCCCAGCCCCAACCAGCCCCCAGCCCCACACAGCAGCAGAGCCAGCAGCCCAGCCCCAGCAGCCAAGCCCACCCAGCCTCATCAGCCCAGCCCCACCCAGCCCCACCCAGCTCAGCAGGCCAGACAACCAGCCACCCCCCCCCCCCCCCGCCCGCCCACAGCCACCCCACAGCAGCCCAGCCAGCCACCCCCCCCCAGACCAATGCCAGCCCACACAGCCCACCCACACCACCCCCCCCCCACCCCCACCCCACCAGCACCCCCCCCCACCCCCCCCCACCAGCACCCGCTATACCCCCCCCCCCCCAGCCCAGCAGACCCCCCCCAGCCCCCCCAGCCAGCAGCCCACCACAGCGGCCCCCAAGGCCAGCTCTAGCCCACACAGCAGCTCCCAGAGCCACCCCCCCCCCAGCAGAGCAGCCCAGCAGCCAGCCACCCACCAGCAGCCCCCCCCCACAGACCAGCCACCCCAGCCAGCGCATGACCCAGCAGCCAGCACCCCCAGCCCCCAGCCCCCCAGCCTCCCCACCACAGCCAGCCAGCCCCAGACCCACACCCCCCCAGCCCACCCCCCACCCACCCCACCCACGACGCCCCAGCCCAGCAGCAGACCCACCCCTCACCCCCCATGCCCCCAACTCCGCCCCCCCACAACAGCAGCACCACCTGCCAGCACCCCACAGAGCACCCCCCAGCCCAGCCCCACCCCCAGCCCAGGCCAGCAGCCCCCACCCCCCCCACCCACCCACCCCCCAGAAGCCCAGCAGCACCCCCAGCAGACCCCCCCCCCCCCCAGCACCACCCCAGCAGCCCAGCCAGCCCCAGCAGCCCACCCAGCACCACCACCCCCCCCCACAGCCAGCCCCCCCCCAACCTCCCCCCCCACCCCCCAGCACCAACCCAGCAGCCAGCCAGCCCAGCACCAGCCCCCCAGCCCCCAGCAGCCCCCCCACACACCAGCACCCCCAGACCCCACCACAGCCCCCACCCCCCCCCCCCCAGACCCCCCGCAGTCAGCACCAGCACACCCCCCCAGACACCAGCCCCAACAGCACCCCAGCACCCCCTCCCCACCCCATCGCCCCAGCCAGCTCAGCCAGCCACACCGCAGGCCCCCCCACCAGACAGCCAGACCAAGACCCCCCCCCCCAGACCCCCCCCACCCATCCCCACCAGCGCCCCCCAGCACCAGCCCCCCCCCCCAGCCAGTGCTCGAGCCCCATCCCACAGCCAGCCCCCCAGCAGCCAGCCCACCAGCCCGCAGCCCCCCAAGGCCCCCCCCACCAGCCCAGACACCAGCACAGCCCACCACAGACCCAGCAGCAGCAGCCAGCAGCCCCAGCCCCGAAACCCCACAGCAGCCAGCCAGCCAGCCCCCCCCAGCCAGGAAGCCAGCCCCCCCCCCAGCCCCACCCCGCCCAGCCCCAGCCCCCCCCAGGCCCCCTCCCCACTCAGCCCCCCCCCAGCCAGCAGTCCAGCCAGCCACAGCCAGCCAGGCACCCGCCCACCGCCCCACGCAGCAGCACCCCCAGCAGCCCACCAGACACCTCCAGCAGCCCCCCCCCCAGCACCCCAGCCAGCCCCCCCAGCGCCGCCAGACTCAGCCCCAGCACAACCCCCCCCACCCCCACAGCCCCCCCAGCCCCCCCCCCCAGCAGCAGGCCAGCAGCACCGCCCCCATCTCTGCAGCCCACACACCACCAGCAGCCCACCACCAGCCCCAGCCACCCCCCACCCGCCCCAGGCAGCAGCCCACAGCCGCCCCACAGCCACCAGCCCCACCCCCCCCCACCACCACCACCAGCAGCCCCCCCAGCCACACAGCAGCCTACCCAGTCCCCCAACCCCCCCGACCCCAGACCGCCACCATGGCAGCCCAGGCCAGAGCGCCCCCAGCCCCACCCCAGCTAGCCCACAGCAGCAGCAGCCAGCAGCCCCCCGAGCCTCAGCCAGCAGCACGCACCCCCACCCCCCAGCACAGGACCCCACAGGCGCCCGCACAGGCCCCCTCCCAGCCGGCCCAGCCAGCCCCAGACAGACCAGCAGGCCACCCAGCACAGCCCCCAGCATTCCCACACCAGCCAGCCCCCCCCCCCCCAAAGCCAGCCCACCCCCAGCCAGCCACCCCAACCAGACCCCCCCCACCCCCACCACACAGCCAGCACCACAGCCCAGCCCCACACCCCGCCACACCACCTCCCACACCCCCAGCCCAGCCCCCAGCCCCCCCCCAGCAGCAGCCACACAGCCCCAGCCCACCCCCACCCCCCAGCAGCCAGCCAGACCCCCCCCCCCCCCAGCCCCCCACAGCCAGCCCACCAGCAGCCACCCCCCCAATCATGCCCAGCCCCACACCCCAGCGGCCCAGCCCCACCCCCACAGCCACCCATGCCCAGCCCCAGCCCCCCCGCCAGCAGCCCACACAGCAGCAGACAGCTCAGCTCCTAGGACCCAGCCCACCGCCCCAGCCAGGCCCCACAGCCCAACCCCACCAGCACGCCAGCCCCAGGCCAGCAGCCCCACACAGCCCCCCAGCAGCACTAGCCCCAGCCACAGCCCCCATCCCCTCCCGCAGCCCACCCAGGCCCCCCAGCCATGTCCAGCAGCCCCCACCCCCAGCCCCGACCCCACATCCACCAGCACCAGCCCACCCACACCCAGAGCCCCTAGACCCCCAGCAGCCAGCACCCACACCCAGCCAGCCAGCCAGCACCCAACCCCCAGCCCAGACACCCGCCCACAGCAGCCCCCCAGCCCCAGCCTATCCCAGCAGCAGCAGCCACACCCCCACCCAGCGCATGCCTCCCAGCCCAGCCACAGCACCCAGTCAGCAGCCAGGCACAGCCCACACAGCACCCCCCCCCCGCCCAGCACAAAGGGCCAGCCCCCCCCAGCAGCCCCCACACCCCCAGCCAGCCCCACCCAGCCCTACCCCTACACCCGCAGCAGCCACAGCCCCCCCGCCCCCCAGCACCCCCCCCCCCCCACACCCCTCCGCCCCCCCCCCAGCAAGCCCACCCTCCACACCCCCCCCCCAGCCCCCCCCAGCCACCCCCCCCAGCCACCCAGCACAGTGCAGTCAGCCACCCCACCGAGCCCAGCCCCCAGCCCACCCCCACCCCAGCACCAGCCCCCCCACACCCACCACCACCCCCCCATGCCCCCCCCCCCGCCCCAGCACCAGCCACGCCAGCAGCCCCAGCCCAGCAGCCCCCCACCCAGCAGCCCCCCCCCACAGCAGAACAGCCCAGCAGCCATGCCCCCCACCAGCACCCCCCCAGCCCAGCAGCACACCCCAGCCCCCGCCCAGACAGGCCCAGCCCCCCACCACCCCCACACCCCCCCAGCCACCGCCACACCCCACACCAGCCCCACCCCCCCCAGCAGCCCACCCCAGAGCCCACAACCCCCCCCCACACCCCCAGCAGTCATCCCCCACCCCAGCACCCAGGCCCACCCCCAACCACCCACAGCCCCAGCAGCAGCCCCACCAGCCAGCCCCACCAGCACCACCCAGCAGCCCCACCCAGCCCCCCCCTCACCCCCCACCCAGCCCCCACCCCAGCCAGCCCAGCCCCCAGCCCACACCCCCCCAGCCCCCCACCGCCAGACACCCCCCCCCGAAGCACCCCCCCTACCAGCCCAGCCCCCCCCGCTCCAGCAGCAGCCAGCCACCCCAGCCGCACAGGCCCACAGCACCCCTCACAGCAGCACCCCCCAGCCCCCCCCAGACCAGACCTAGCCTACCACGCCACAGCAAGCCCGCCCCACCGACCCCACCACCCAGCCCAGCCAAGCATCCCAGCAGCCAGCACCAACCCTCCCAGCACCCCCCCCAGACCCGCCCCCCCCCACCAAGCCCCCCAGCCCACAGCCCCCCAAGCCACCCCCCCCAGCAGCACCTACCAGCAGCAGACCAGCCCCCCCACCCCCACCCCAGCCCCCCCCCACCCCCAGCCCAGCTACAGTCCCAACCCCAGCCAGCCGCAACCACCCCCCGCCAGCCCAAGCCCCAACCAGCCCCCCCAGCCACACAGCCAGCACAGCCCCCACAGCAACCCAGCCCCCCCAGCCACCCCCCCTACCCAGAGCCAGCCCAGCCAGCCAGCAGCCCCCCCAGACAGCAGCCCCAGCCAGCCCAGCACCCAGCAGCCCCAGCCCCAGCCAGCCCAGCCCAGCCCTACCACCCAGCACAGCCCCCAGCACCCAGCCCCCCCACCCACTCACCCCATCCCCCAGCACCCCCACAGCAGCAAGCCCCTCCCAGGACCCAGCCTCCCCAGGCCCCCCCCCATCCGACAGCCACCCCCCCCCCCCCCAGCCCCCTCCCCCAGCCACCAGCCCCCCCCCCAGCACAGCACAGCCACAGCCCCCCAGCAGCCCCATCACAGCCAGCCAGCCCACACCCCCCCCACCCCCAGTCATACCAGCCCCCCCCCACCACCACCCCTAGCCCAGCCAGACCCCAGCACCCCCCCAGCCCCCCACCCCCACCCAGCCAGCAGACCCACCACCCAGACACCAACCCCAGACACCCCCCCCACCAGCGCCCGCCCCCCCCCACCCAAAGCCAGCCCCCCCAGCCCAGCAGCCCCCCCAGCCCCAACCAGCCCCCCAGTCCCCCAGCCCCCCACCCCCCGCCCCACAAGCCCCCACCAGCCAGCCCCCCCCAGCCACTCTCACCACCCACCACCCCCCCCCACCCCAGACCACTAGTAAGCCCCCCCCCCACCCCCCAGATCAGTACACAGCACTCCCCCCGAGACGACCCTCACACCACCCGCCCCCCAGCCCCAACCAGCCAGCCCGCAGCCAGCCCACCCCCCCCCACACCACAGCACACCCCCCCCCCCCAGCCCACAGCAGCAACCCCAGACAGCAGCCCAGCACCCGAGCCACCGAGCACCCCCAGCAGCCACCCCAGCAGCCGCCCACCCACCCCCCCTCCACATCACCCGTCCCAGCAAACCGCCCCAGCAGACCAGCCCCCAGACCAGCCCCCCCCCCCAACAGCCAGCCCAGCACAGCCCACCACCTCCCCCCACCCAGCCCCACCCCAGACCACCACCCACGAGCCCACAGCAGAGCCCCACACCAGCCAGCCCCACCCCCGCCAGCCACCCCCCAGACCAGCAGCCCCCCCCACAGCCCCCACCCCCCACCCGCCACACCAGCCACCATCTCCAGCACCAGCCCGAAGCACCCACCCCCCCCACCCTAGACCCCCCACCCACCAGCACCCCCCACCCCCCCCCACCCCTCCCAGCCCAAGCACACAGCCCCCCAGCCCAGAAGCCCCCCCCACCCCCACACACCAGCACGCCAGCCAGCAGCCCACACCCCCAGCAGCCAGCGCAGCAGCACACCGCCCCCCCCCACCCCACCCAGCAGCTCAGCCCCCCACCCACCAGCCAGCCACCCCCAGACGCCCCCCCAGCAGCCCCAGCAGACCACCCACGCCAGGCCACCCCCTAGTCAGCCCCCACCCGCCCCCCCCCAGCCCCGCATCAGCACCAGAGCAGCCCAACAACTCCAGCCCAGCCAGCCCCCCACAGCCACCCACGCCACCCACAACAGCCCCAGCACAGCCAGCCCCACCCAGCCCCACTCCACCAGCCCCCCCACCCCCCCCAGCCAGGCAGCCCCCCCACAACACTCCACCAGGCCACCCCCCCCCCAAGCCCGCCCCCTCCCCCCAGCAGCCCCCCCCACCCCACACCCCCCCCCCCAGCCCACAGCCACCGCCAGCCACAGCCCACCCCACAAGCCCCCCCACCACCCAGCCCAACCACCCTAGCAGCCCCAGCCCACCACCCCCAGCGCCCAGCCAGCACCACCCGCACCCCCAGATCCCCCCCCCACAGCACCAGCAGCCCCCCCCCCCCCACAGCAGCCACCCCTACAGCAGCCACCCCAGCAGCCCCCCCCTCCCCCACC
>JADPWL010001840.1:0-10209 GCA_019059595.1 Marasmia exigua | reverse complement strand
TTAAAAAGTAGTGACTAGAGTTGAGTTAAAAAATTAATGGTAAGATTAAAACAGACTGAGATTGAAGGAAATGTTGTGTGAGGCGGACTAAGAGAGTGTGAGACTGATTGAGGGGACAAGAGAGAGACAGATTGAGGTAGAAAGAGAGAGAGTGAAACAGGTGTGGGAGAGTGAGGGAGATAGAGAGAAAAGAGCGTGTGAGGGAGATAGACAGAGATTGAGACATGTTAAGAGAGAAAGTAGAAGCGATTGAGAATGTAGAGGTAGAGAGAGCGAGACAGGGCAAGATAAATTTATAAGCCTAAGGGCACTAAGCAGAGAAAGTGTGTAAGGAAAAAAAGAGACAATTACAAAGACCATGATTGACATTTCTGAGCATGACTTTCAAAAAGATAAACTATTTACTCCTAACAACATTTTAGACTTATACTGAAACATGTCTCATCTGTATTTTATGTTGCAGGACGTTACAAACCCTTTTCCATTACCTAAAGACTGAGAAAGACGTAGACACAGACGCGCTATGGGATTCTATGAAGGACCTGGTGATCAAGACGATCATCTCCGGCGAGGCCAGCATCAGCTCGCTGACGAAAGCGAACGTCACGTCGCGGTACAACTGCTATGAGCTGTTCGGGATAGACGTGCTGCTGGACGAGGACTTGAAGCCTTGGCTGTTGGAGGTTGGTGCCAGAGTAGACCATCATCATCATCTTTTTCAGCTTATATACATCCACTGCTGGACAAAAGCCTTTCTCAAGTATTTCTAAATCTGATCGACTCTGTGTCACCCGCTTCCAATGGATTCCCGTTATCTTTACCAGGTCATCGGTTCACGTACGGTCAGCTTCAAAAGTAGCATAACACTTTAGCACCATGACAAAGTCTCCAGTCATGCCTCTTGGAAGCTGCCTAGGCAATTTCCAAGAGGTACAGATAAAACGTTACGCTGATATGATTTTTTTTATGCTAGAGGTGAACATACAAGCAAGCGAGTAATCTGATGGAAAGTAGGTAATCAACGCCGCCCATGAACATCCGCGAAATCAGAGAGAACACTAATGTATTGGCGGTCTTTTTAAAAAGAGTTCGCTCTTCTCTTGAAGATCCCTGCCGTAGCCGTTGGGGAATACCGCAGCCAAACCGTTTCACAGAACTGAGGTACCTGGTAGAAAGTTCCGCGAGAAATGCACAGTATTAGGCCGCTATCCATCGAGATGATGGGGATGGAATGAGAATCGCTTGCCTGTGGTTCGATGTAAGAATTCAGCTGCAGGTAGTAGGTCAAACAGTTCCTCAGAGCACTCCTCATGATGATGATACTAAACTCTTAAGCTATTTTGATAATGACTGTACTACATTGTACGCCACCACTCCAGGAACTTTACGCCAAAAATGTCGACAAAATAACAAAATGTACTTACTTATTCCCTGAAACAGTTCAAGTGAATCCGATAGATAGTGAATGAAGTTCTGAAGTTCCATCTGAAGAGATATTTTTCAAAGTAAGATGACGGAACAACCTCAGTGCTATAGTAAAGCCATCTAGCGATTTGTTTCACGCGATAGTCTCCATTGCTCAACACCATCGATGCCATAGAAATTTCTTTTAGGACATTCATATTAGCACACTATTAAGTGTATAAAGACATTTTCTAACATGTTTGGAGTATTGCAGGTGAACATATCCCCAAGCCTGCACAGCGCGTCCCCGCTGGACATCCACGTGAAGGGTCCGCTGGTGTCCACGGTGCTGAACATCGCGCAGTTCCAGGTGCCCGTCAAGACCAACCTCGAGATGCTGTCCAAGGAGAAGCCGCACAAACTGGTCAGTATTGTCACGTTCGAGTATTGCAGGGGAACATATCCCCGAGTCTATACAGTCAGATTCTGTTTTACTGCCAGCTAATGATTATGCTCCCTGCGTGATCGTATCAGAAATGATGAGATCCGCAGGAGAACCAAGGTCACAGACATAGGGCCCAAAGGATTGAATGCCTCAAGTGGCAATGGGCAGGGCACATAGCGAGGAGAACAGACGGCCGTTGGAGCGGAAAGGTCATCGATTGGAGGCCACGTACAGGAAGTCGCAGCCGTGGCAGGCTTCCACAAGGTGGACCGACGATCTGGTGAAGATCGCGGGGAATCCATTGGATGCGGGCGGCACAGGACCGATCTGTGTGGAGAATGGCTGAAATGATGAATGATGATGGTGATTTGCTCCACACCCCCCCTTGCGTCGATACCCCAATTATTGGCCAGTAGTGACCTCTCTTCTGCAGCACCTTGTGCTTGATTACTGACTCCAATTGGTGATGATCTGCGGCGAATATTTGAAAATTTTAAATACGTCCTGGACTGTGGATCCAAGTGTGGTGCGGATGTGGTCTGTTCAACGTGTCTTTTTAAACCTTAAACTTGCCTGTGACCATACGTTTGAATAAATATATAATGAATGAATGAATGGATGAATTAATGCATATTTTTATTTGTGAATATAGGTATTATAAAAAAGTGTTAACATAGTATTTATAACCCTAAACAACTAATATTGGTATACAAATGTTAAACAATTAAATCTCAATATTACAAATAAGAATTGAGTATTATTAATTTAACCAAATAGTATAAATCTTAATCGTAAAGGAAAAGAAATTGACAAAGTTAAATTGGTCAATGTGGTCACATTGTAATATGCCTTATCAAGTACCTGTCGTAGTTATCCTATCACCTTAACTTACACCTCCGCTGTTAGCGAAATAAAACAGACAACTTTATAATTAGGTCTATGTGCTAGAAGAGGCGGTTTCGCTAGTATTTCATAGCGGACCAGCATCGTCCGATCTGCGGTGCAGGTGTGATAGGGGCGTAAGATTTATTAAAATACATGCGGACTGACAATGACCTAGGAATAACTTCTAGAGATATTCAAGGAACTTCTTTTTTTGTTACAGGCTGGGTTACCGTACGATTGCAGATTATACACAGTGTACCTGTCAAAAGAAGAAAGAGATAAGCATATTATTTATACAAATATGGAAGAACGGGATATGGTAAGTTTATCAGCTCGGCTACCTCCAAAATTGTAATATTTGCTCAAACACTTTTCTCAACTTTAAGGACTGTTCAAACATGTTGTTGTCTCTGTTATAAAGTTGACTTAGAAAAAGATGAGATGCTTACTGCTTATCTCTAAAAATGGTTTGAATAATGGTAAGCTAGAAACGCTCCTATTACACTGGCAGCATTCTGGAATTCAGAATGTTTCTGATGTTAAACTCATCATCATCATCCTAGCTTGTTTTTTCCCAGTTGCGTGCACTGGACCATGATTAGAAAGAAAGAAACATTTTATTGACCATCACAATAACTAATTTAACAATGAGCACTCATTAGAAAACATAGGTAACATTCACACATTTAAACTACAGACAAAGGTGAGTACGAGAGATCTAGGGTTTGGTAAGCCTGTGTAATTACGAAGCAATTGTCATATGTCCGTCGCAACCCTTTGACTGGGGAACCAGGACCAACTGGATAAATGTTTATATGTGGGATTGGTGATCGGTAGATGCATGTAAAGGAACGTGCAAGAGATCGATGTTTGAATTAGAATGACGTGCGAGAGTGAATCGACGAATGGACAATATTTTAAAATTGCTGAGCTATGAAACAAAAAATACCATTTCTTTATTTACTTTTCCACTTCTCGAAAATATATTTATTTATTTTTTATATTGCTTATTTACTGAGAAAAAAAATTAAAAACTAAAAAACGTAAAATGACGTCATCGGACGGCAGTAAAATATTTCTTTGCTTTGCATATTATAGTTTTAAATTTACGAAATGCCAAACCCACATGCAACTACAACGGTCAAAAAAAGACAACTTGTCAACTTTGAATGAATGAATGACGTTGACAATGTTGACACTATTCTTTACCTTTGACTGACAGTAGTACCTTTTTTTACTAAAGCAATGATAAGCAAAAGAATATCGCTGTATTCAGCCGTCCGATGACGTCATTTGGCGCTTACGTCTATTTAGAATATAAAGAATTTCAATGATTATTTTATGTATGAAAATGGAAAAATTTGGAAAAAAGAAAAAATAGGGGTCTGTTCATTTTATGTCTATTTTCATATAAAAAACCAATAATGGACATGTCCAAAATGTGAAATGTTGTCCATTGCCGACTACGATGAAAGACGTAAACAGTAAGAAGCAGAGACTTATATGTGGTAAGAAGATTATAGTTAATATAGAAGTATCTTTTCCCGAATCATTGGATTTATTCGAAACCCCATCCCACATTTATATAAATGTTTCGATTGTCCCAGTACCTTCGGGACATCCTGTCCACTCTGACGCCGGACGACGTCCGCCACCTGATCCAAGCGGAGGACGAGCTCACGCAGTCGGGGGACATGGAGCGGGTGTTCCCCACGCGCGAGACGCACAAGTACCTGGGCTACCTGGCCGGCCCGCGCTACTACAACCGCCTGTTCGACGCCTGGGAGGCGCGCTACGCCAACAACCGGGACCCTGGTGAGTAACGTTACGGTGAAGTTTTAGGTTTATTATTATTTGATACTAGCTTTTGCCCGCGACTTCGTCTGCGTTCACACAATATCCTTATAAATTATAGCCTATGTTTTATTCTGATCTATAAGCTACATTACTGTAAAGTTTCATTAAATCCGTTTAGTAGTTTTTGCGTGAAAGAGGAACAAACATCCATCCATACATCCATCCAAACAAACTTTCGCCTTTATAATATTAGTAAGGATAAATGGGGTGATCCCTGCGTCTCATAGCCACTGCGACCAGTAGATGATCTTATTGTGGCAGCCCCATAACCTATTACAGCACCTCATGTAGCTCCAGTTCCAGGATAAACCCGAGAATGGAGCTGATGGGGGAGCCTTTGATCTCGTCAGCTGAGATCATGTGTGCTCCCAGGTGCCGCGCGGTGCAGCGCTATGCACTCGCCGAGGACGTGGATAATCGTTTCCTCGTCCTCGCGACAGAACCTGCAGATTTTGGTATCTGAAAGGCCCATGTTGTGCAGGTTTTAGGTTACTGGTGGCTTAATTTGAAGTCGTCCCGTAACCAACGCGAATATACCTGTCGCATCAAAACGAAGGAGACACACAGCGCGTGTGAAAGAGAGGGAAACTCTGATTCGGCCGTATCGTCTGCTTTAAATTAGGCTCTCTGGTTCATATCTGGCTCGGAGGACCACAGAAATGGTAAGTCTTAAGCTGAGGAGTGTATTTTTTTTACTCTAAGAGGGTGTCTCCTAGCTGGCCGACCAGCTCTACTCATCTCGCATAGGTGAGGCGATCAGATCACCTCATCGTGTCATCGTCTGGGTTACGTCCAAAGATGTCTTTTCGCAGCCCTGGCCACTCTTTGTCTGTAATCCAGGTCCATAGTTCATAGTCCATAATCCATAGTCCAGGATTTGATAAGGCTGATAATTACAATAAAGCGACTGGGGTCTGATTTCAACAACCAGACCAACTGATAAAACCCCATTATTTAATAACACCAGTTTAGCCGAACAAAAAAGGCAGAAACACTACAGCCCCAGTGAGTTCAAGTGGTGACGTTGAACTCACGAAGAAATGGCTGCTTACTCGTATTGGATCGGATGGCGTCTACATAATGATCCACGGAAATACTCTTAACACGATAAATAATATCTGAATTGCGAAACAATAGCGACATTACATGTTGAAAATTAGTTGTAATCAATTATTTACACATGTGTTACAAATTCGTTGAAATGCAAATATATTCATCACATTATGATGCGGTGCTCAAGAAAAACACGGAAACAAGTCGCGATTTTCACCTCGTGTAACATCAGGGGATGTAGCTCAGTGGTAGAGCGTTCGCTTTGCATGTGAAAGGCCCCGGGTTCGATCCCCGGCATCTCCATTTTTTTGTCCAGGATTTTTTTTCTATACTTAGATTAGATTCGATTTTAGATTTCGTGGGTTCATATTTGATATTTACAGGTGAAAATGAGTTTTTTTTTCCAATATTAAAAATGACTACAGACATCAATGAGCTATTTAAAAAAAATATTTTTGATAAAAAACATTTTTTGATGCAAAAACCTGCTAATTTTGACCGAAATATTTTCATTTTATTTTTATGTAAATGCCTTGGGGAGCTCATTCCACAACTGGAGTGTTCGCGGGTTCTGTCTACTATAACAATAATATCCTCCGATTACGGCTATGGTGGCTAACCTCAACGGTCAGCCACGTACGCAGGGTATATTATCATAGTGCTCAAGTGTATGCGCAAACACAGGTGCAGGCGCAGGACCATCGGCTTAACGCGCTTTAACGTGACACGGGGGTAACAAACCTTTAACTTCCAGACTCCGGGCTGACAATAAGAATTTCTTATCGAAAACTAAGGTACAAAGGACATCCTCTTTTTTGGTCCAAGTTCCAAACAGAAAAAAAAACAGTATTTATTATTATAACACCAAAGCTCTAGGGCCATTATCCTTGGTTTTATTTGAGTTAAAAAATCAACATCTTCATATATTTTCAGAGATTAATCTGACAAGGTTTTTATGGGTCCTCTTTTTTTATGTCATAGGTGGCAGACGAACACACGGATCACCTGATGGTTAGCGATTGCCGCTGCCCATGGACACCCGTCACAAGTGCGCTTCCAACCTTTAAACCATACTTCCCCCTGGATTAGGCCTCCGGTACCCTCACTCACGCAGCGAAACACCGCAAAGTGCTGCTTCACGCCGGTTCTCTGAAAGGTCACTATCACTCCGGTCGAGCCGGCCCAAATTTATGCCAAAGCGTGGATCTCCCACGGTAAATCTCTCTTGTACAGCCGTCGCTTTAAAGTGCGACCCACTACCCACTGCGCCTGCTATAGAATGTAAATGATAGATATACCGAGTGACTATGAGGTAGAATGTAATCGAATACTTCCGATTAGGTGAATACGAATGAGTGATTTATTTCCATAAGTTCACAGACTTATACCCTAACAATATCGTGACCTATCTACACCTGGCTGGCCATATCCAAACGTCCCTAATCTTGGCTAGATCCGTCCATCCATATCAGCCCACATCCACCCACTGCTGAGTATAGGCCTCTTCTTTATCACGCCATTCCCTTCGGTCCCTTGCTTATCCATTGTTTCCCCACTGCCTGCCATTGGCTAGATTATTACTAGATAACTACTGACATCTGATCTACTGTACTGTAACTAATGTTGTACTCGTATGTAGTGTTGTGATGTCCAAAATAATAAATTTTTCTTTCTTTCTTTCTTCTTTGATAATTAGTAAGTACTACTAATTAGTAATTTTATGCATAGTGCATCTGTCATCTACCTGTAGGTGCCCCTGAAAACCAGCGCCTCGGCATTATCTACGTCTTGGAATTATGCTGAGTGTCACCTTTTCGGCACAAAACATTATTTTATTAGCTATGTAAGATTAGAATGTAATTAGTCATAAGTTTGTGTTTGCCGAATAAATATTTTCTATCTATCTACAGGGTGTCCGGTGGCAGAATTAGGATTTTGAATTTAAATAAAAAAAAAAACTTTAAAAGATATACATTTAATGTTACTATCATATAAACCAAGAGAAGTGCGGGTTTTATTTTTTTAAAAATTATATCATCTAAATGTTTACCGTCACGTCGGACACACTCTTGGAATCTGACCTCAGTATTCCGCGCCACTCGCTGGAGAAGTGACGTCGGGATGCCGTGAACTTCGCGAACGATATTCTCTTTCAGTGCTGAAATGGTCGCTGGGTTTGTTTTATAAACTTTACTTTGGAGGTACCCCCACAGAAAAAAGTCCATGGGAGTGAGATCCGGCGACCTGGGTGGCCAGGGGATGTCACCAAAACGGCTTATCAATTTATTAGGGAAGAAATCACGAAGAAGTGCCATGGTCTCTCTAGCAGTGTGTGGTGTGGCGCCATCTTGTTGGAACCATGTGTGTGAACTGTAAGCAGGATATTCTCTTAGCGTGGATAAAAAATAATTGTCAAGCATGAGCCTATAAGAAATGAGCGTTCACAGAAATGGCTTGGCCTCGATGATTTTCAAAAAAATAGGGCCCGATTATTCCACTGTTTGACAGTGCACACAAAACCGTGACTTTGGGACTGTGAAGTGACTGTTTGTTTGAAACGTGGATTTAGTCCTTTCGGCGCCCAATATCGGCAATTCTGTTAGTTAACACTTCCATTCAAGTGAAAATGGGCTTCGTCACTCCAAAATATTGTGTTCACCGTACGAAATCGTTGCAACATTGTTTCGCAGAAACTTTTACGCATATTGTAATCATTAGGCGTAAGTGCTTGCACAATTTGAATTTTGAGGGGGTGAAAACAAAGATCCTTTTTCAATATTTCGTGCACCACCGTTTTTGGGAGCCCTAGAACAGTCGCCGTTTTACGCACGGACTGTCGCGGGTTATCGCGCAAACTGTTTGCGACAAGTTCGATGTTGACATCACTTCTCGACATTCGGCTGGGACCAGGCCGCGGATTGTTCACTGCTGAACTTGTTGTCCTGAACCTTCGCACCCACGATCGAATCAGATCTTCACTTGGCGCATCACGCAAACGTCGAATATTGTAATGCGAACAAAACCTTCGACGAGCAAAAGCACAGGAATCATTACCTTTAAAATACGCTTCGATTGCGAACGCACGTTGTTCACCAGTCCACTGTGGCATCATAACCAAGTAACCCGCACGATTGACAAATCGAACGCGACCCCACGCGTGCCCCTGCGTTCAACGGTTTTAAAATAATTCGAAATTTAAATCCTAATTCTGCCACCGGACACCCGGTATAACCACAGATATTAGATAGATCATGCCCGGAACAATAGACATAGATTTTCAAGGATCACGTAACCAATTCCAGGGCTGGAGCTGCTCCGCAACCTGTGCGACATCGGGTACCACCTGGAGGTGCCGGCCGGTCCCGCTCAAGGTAACCGTGGGGGGGCGCGATATCCGCCGCCGCCCGGCTGCGCGCGCGCCGCGTGGCTGCGCCTGCTGCTCGCTTTGTTGTCCGCGCTGCTCACCCTGCGCCAACTGTGGTGACGGGTCGCTAACCTCTGCGCCAAGTGTGGTGACGGGTTTGCGAACCCCACGCCAAGCATGGTGACGGGTCGCTACCCTGCGCCACGTTCCGCGGTGGATGGGTTTGGTAGCCTGCGCCAAGTGTGGCGGTCATGGGTTTGGTAATCCTGCGCCAAGTGTGGGGATGGCTAACCCTATCGCCACCTTTGGTGATGGGTTTTAGTAACCTAGCGCCTAGTTTGGTGATGGGTCGCTAACCCTACACAAACTGTGGCGGTGATTGGTTGGTAACTTCTAACGCCAGTGTGGTAATGGGTCGCTAACCCTACGCAACTGTGGGGTGATGGGTTGGTAACTCTAGCGCCAAGTATGATGGTTCCTAAACCTACGCCAGTGGTGGTGGGTTGCTACCCATGCGCCAACTGTGCGGTGATTGGGTTGCTTACCTGCGCCATGTGTGTGACGGTGTTTCGAACGCATTCGCCAAGTGGTGGTGACGGTTTGGGTCGTTTTCTTCTTTTTTATCGACAATAGGCCCGTCCCTCAGTAACTTATGAAGTAATTAATTACATAAAAAAATATACGTTACACATCAAGATACACCTAATTTACATGAATAATGACATTGTTTTTATTCGTACTTAGCATGATTTAACTATGTTAAAAGAAATGTATGAGCGTGACAGAGGTGTAAATGGCACTAATTTCGGTGGACGTGAGGGAGGTTTTCTTTCAACCAAAATGTATTCTTTATCAATTAAATTTTACTCATGTATTAGTCCATCTGTAAAATAGTAAATTAACTAATATTTTATACATATTATTTATCCATTTGTGTCTGTTAGATAAAGTTAAATTTTTATGGTAGTTTGCTCCGTTGTCGATAAAAAAGAAGACGACCCGTTGCGAACACGTGCGCCAATTGTGGTGATGGTCGCTAACGGCTAAGCCAACTGTGGTGATGGGTCGCTAACCCTTACAGCCAACTGTGGTGATAGGTGCTTGCAATTCTTTTCTTTGGGCGTATTCTGGTTTCGATTTCATTCATCATAGTCCGTAAAGTGGTCCCCACTGTGATTCTGATATCGGTAGCACAGGTGCT
>JADPWL010001836.1:0-12388 GCA_019059595.1 Marasmia exigua | reverse complement strand
ATTCATAATTCGAATATGATGAAATGAGTGTAGATACAGTGTTTTATTTATCTAAATTTGCTTATTGTAGGTGAGCCATGCCAAGGAAATACAAAAGAAAAGAGGGCGTACGAGCTCGAGTAGTTTCTTGGACAACAGAGCAGCTACAGTCAGCTTTCCATGAATTGGATAAAAAAGAATTGGGGATCAATGAAATATCCAGACAATTTGGGATTCCACCCAGAACATTGCGAAGGCGTTAAAATGTTTGCGTAGAATGCTTCGATACCTATAATAACACGAAGTCTAAATCTGATTGGATCCAGTGCATTATGTGTCAGAAGTGGCTGCACGAGACATGCACACTTTTTAAGAACTATTGCTCAAGATGTGGAAAACTTAAAATGTCCGGTTCCACTTAATGAAGGATAATTCCTTACAAATATGTTGATTTTTTTAAATGTTTAAATAATAACTAAGGTAAAACGAAATTATTATTTTTTATTTTGTTAGAGATTCATATGAATGTTGTTTGTAATGTAAAGTTATTATTTTAACGTTAAAACGGGAATGTTTCGTTTGAGATGATTCTATATGATAGTTTTAATATGTTATCGCTTAAACAGATTTTTTTATATATTTTGTAGACATGCCTAAATATAAATATGGTTAAGCATTTTATATTACCTAAGATAATAAATAAATATTACATTTTGATTACGTATTCTTCTTAGTTATTTCAAAAGGCATCTATCCCGCATCACAGGCATCTATCCTCCTAAGTGATTTCATAGTGGGGCATCTATCCATATAGGTAGGCACCTATCCCCAAAAAATGTGTTTCGCAAGAATTACATTTTTGCAAAACCAGTAATGGTTAGGTAAATAAATACAGTTTCTAAAGCTTTATGAATGATTAAACTAACTATATTACAGGGTCAATCTAAGCAAATATGTTTGGTATTCAAATAATGAAACACTTTCGAAAAGTGGGGCATCTATCCCGGTTTTACCCTACGGGTTTATGGTGAGACTTTTTGTTATTGACGGGTTTAAAATTGGTCTGTTTAACATATGAATTTTAAATCAATCAAATCCTCAATAGAATATTTGAGGTCGGCACCTACTATTAAACAAATATTCTATTGAGGATTATTCACAGCTATTATTTCGCACTATGCGCCGCATTATGTGCCGTGTGGTCCCCGGCAGAGTAGAATAGGCCATCCTCTCTTACCGAGGTGTCGTAAACTAAGATAAAGCTGCTGGCATGATCATCAGCACCCAGAGAAGGAAAACTCTGCATTTATATCAAAACCCTCGCCAACCCATCTGCCGAGCGTGGTGAGTATGGCAATTACCCCTCATGTGATTGAGGGAGGCCCGTGCCCCAGCAGTGGGGACTTAAATGGGCTGATGATGATTATTTCGCACATGAAAATCAACACAGTATCAAGTAAAAAAATGTTGTTTGAAATATACCTCTTTAAAATTACATTTAATATGGTTTAAAATCTTGTATCAAGTTTTTCTGAGTTAATAGGTACTATGTTGATTGTCATATGCGAATTGTTAATTAAGTTCTTTTTAATTTTTCATTTTTGTCTGAGATTCAGGATCCTAGTTAAAGTAGCAGCAGTTTTTGTCTTTCTAATGATTTTCCAATAAAGTTTAATTATGTATTTGATTACTTTTGGAAATAATTTAACAAATAGGTAACTTGTTATCTTAATTACTTGTACTAATAATTTATTTCAAGAATTGATTGATTTATTATGATGATGATGATCATAATGAATAATTTATTTCAAGAATTGATTGCACTTTCAATATAAGTTTCATAACAAAAGGACGGTTACTTTTCAAATTATAGTAGAACTTGCACATATTGCAACTCAATAAAATATAATATTCTCATTTTTATTTGTTTTACTGTTTATTTCCAAACAATCAGAAATATGTACATAATAGAATAAGAGAAATCTTATAATTTACCTAATTTTTTTTTGACAAGTTTTTTCCCTACAATGAACGCTTCCTTAAAAGCGTGCCATTATCATGAAACTAAAAAAAGCGCGCTTTCAACGTAATGTGCCATTTTCGTAAAAACGTCACACAGGTGACGTCGCGCCACAATACTAGCGGCGCGGCGCCAAGTTTTACTGATGTGAACTTTTGTTTAAAAAAGTATTTTATTGTATACTTAAAAAAAGTATTAACCATTTTTTGAGATGAACTTATGTAATAATTACTTCTTACAATAATTTCTATAATTGCTAAAAGTGGCCACTTTTCAATCAAGTGATAAATATTTAATTATATAATAATATACTTCATCATCATCATCGTCAGCCCATTTAAGTCCCCACTGCTGGGGTACGGGCCTCCTTCAATCACATGAGGGGTAATTGCCATACTCACCACGCTTGGCAGACGGGTTGGCGAGGGTTTTGATATAAATTCAGAGTTTTCCTTCTCTGGGTGCTGATGATCATGCCAGCAGATTTACCTTAGTCGCCTTTTACGACACCTCGGTAAGAGTGAGTGTGGCCTATTCTACTCTGCCGGGCACCACACGGCCTTGAATAATATACTTATTATATATTATATTATATATTAGTGCGCGCAGTGGCGACATTTATTACACCTGGTATCCACGGAAGACCAGTGTTGAGGCGTTCCTCCAAGCAACTCGACATCATGATGAGTGGAAGACATAGAATAATGTAATAATACTCCGTGGAAGCCTTTTTAGTGCTTGATTCAAGTGGCGGCGCTAGTTTCGTCGCGGTGTCACCTTAATACGTTTCCTTGTTTATTTGGTCCCATATCATCATCATCTTAGCGTTATGTCCCGTTTGCGTCCCAAGATGTCGCTCCGGAGACCGGACCGCTTACCTTCTTCTACTCCTCCACTTCGCACGATCTTGTGCATCCAATGTAGTCAATTTATTGCACGCATGTTATGTTACGACGTCAAGCCACACCTTTTCAGGTCTACCTCATCTGCCGGGGTCTGGTAAGGGTGGCATGGCCAGACATTTGTTTCCCACGTAGCTATCTTGTTCTCGCAGTACATAGCCGTACCAACGTAGGCGACTCTCCAGCAGCACTTTCACCATCCTCATCATGTACGTCTCCCCTAATGTACGCCACTGCTCCCGATTTTCGGCTACTCTCATCCAGCCCACACCAGCCAGCCTTCGAATGTCATCATCCCATCTTGTCGCAGGGCGTCCAACTACGCTTACCGAGTCGCGGTCTCCACTCAAGGACTTTACGGCTCCAACAGCTGTCAGTTCTGCGGCTAATATGACCAGCCCACTGCCACTTCAGTTTCCTAATTCGGTGGGCTATATCAGCACTTTATTTGGTCCCATATATGGTACGTAATTTTATAATATCTCAACAACTAATCTGCTTCTTAAGTACGAATATATTATTAAGTCCAACACGTACCGCAGAAAGTCGGAACAACTCTTCTATAACAAACAGCCATTCATAGCCAGGACTTGCTTAGTTCCACGGGGGTGCTCCGTCCACCTATTAGTTAATTACCTGGACTACACAACAAATAGAAATTCATGGTTCATTAACCGAACAGCCGTGGTGCCGTAGGACCCGTGGACATAGTCCAAGTTAGACGCTAAATCACCGCCAGTGCCTCTGGACCTGGACGGGGACACACGGGATGGTAGTGGGAGCGGATCGGACCGTGGCCCAATAATAAGGCGAACCTACTTAGATACTTTTGAGTGAGCATGACTACTTAGTCATGCTCACTCAAAAGTATCTGCGGTGGTGACGCTATGCGGCGGGTCATTGCATTCCCTCTATATCGTTAAGTGAAATGACGGCTGACACATACGTCATACTTGTGAACAGGGGTCACCTTTAATAGTTTTTTTAGATTTTCGCGTTGCATTATAACTATAATGTATCAATACGGGGATTAACACGACACGATTGAGTCCGTGGCCGTATGGTCCCCGGCAGAGTAGAATAGGCCACCCTCACTCTTACCGAGGTGTCGTAAAAGGCGACTAAGATAAAGCTGCTGGAATGATCATCAGCACCCAGAGAAGGAAAACTCTGCATTTATATCAAAACCTTCGCCAAACCGTCTGCCAAGCGTGGTGAGTATGGCAATTACCCCTCATGTGATTGAGGGAGGCGCGTGTCCCAGCAGTGGGGACTTAAATGGGCTGATGATGAGTCCGCTCGTGACCTCGGCTGCTGTAACGTAGCCGAAACGTCGAGCCAAATATATGAGTACACAATGTTGTTTCATATAATGAATATCGTGTCAATCCCCGTATTGATACATTATAGGTGTCACCTTTGATTACTGGTCTGCTTCAGTTTACCTATTTATTTGATTATTTCCTTTTTTTTGTCTTACAATTAAACTGTATGTCTGGGTATGATGGTGACACAACATTGTATGAAAGTTTGGCGATTAAAAAGAATAACTGGCGAGTTTCTTGCCGGATCTTCATGACTAGAAACAACTTTCCGAGCCGGTGGTAGAATTGCATTATGTTATTTTTTTTTTTTGTATATTTTTTGTATCAACATATATATGTATTAACATGCAAATTATACCTATATAAGTACTTATAAATAGTTTTAAATTAGTCAATTGTATGACGATTTGTAAGTGCTGTGTACAAAGTTTTAATTAGGTGGCATAGCAACTCTATTGTTATACTGGCCGAATCGTGTGCGTGGATATTGCGTACCCTTGGGATTCTTGCACTCCACCGCGTACAATTCTTGACTCCCTCCAAGTTATTAATAATCTCTGACCTCGTTCCTAAATTTGCGAGGCAGAGAATCAGATGGATCACCAAATAGTAATTTCCACGGTTTTCCTTTCAATTTTAAAAGTTCAATTTATTTATTCACAAAATCTACATCATCAGCCAATAGACGAATGCTGGAAATAGGCATCCCCCAAATTTCTCCAAACAGATTGATCCCTTAATATTTTTTTTGTTAGATTGGTGGCAGATAAGAAGACGGATCGCCTAAAGGTAAGCGATTGCCACCGCCCATAGACATCCACAATCAGTGGAGTCGCAAGTACGCTGCCAATCTTTACCTTTTCCCCTGGTTTGGACCTCCGGTATATATCCTCACTCAAGCAGCGAAACACAGCATAGTGCTGCTTCACGCCGGTTTTGTATCATGTCTATTTGGCTTTCCATCTTGACCGCGCGGGCCCGCGTCTACTTGCCCCCCCGTGTGCTCCCAACGCACTGACCGGAAGCAGAAACTTATTCCGCCTTGTTCACTAGTTGGACAGTTTGTCAATTTATGGGGCCCGTACACAATATCGCGCGTCGCAAATCGCGGAGGGGGCAGATTTGGTTAATTGAGTTACGGGGATTATGTAACAACAACTATGACGTGTCCGGTATCGAAAGGCTAGGTCATGTGGCATAATAAATATTTTTTCATCATTCATTCATTTGACTGACCGGATGGCGCAATTGGTAGTGACCCTGCCTCTTGCACCAAAAGTCGTGGGTTCGATCCCCACCCTGGACAAACATTCGTGCGATGAACACTTGTGTTTGTTCGGTGTCTGGGTGTAATATATGTATTTAAGTATATATTTGTGTTCCTCTGTTGTCTGTTATCTGTAACACAAGTGCTTAAGCTACTTAGGACGGAATCAGGTAAACGTATGAGATGTTGTGAGTATTATTATTATTATTTTTATTCATCATTTTAGCCAATAGATAAAAAAAAATGGTTTATTGCTCTCAAACATACATTTTAGCAAATTGTAGCTACAGCCTTGTGTTAGCAATTGGTAAGTGTCTCAGCAAGGGCTGGACCAGGTGGTTACCCAGATGTGACGTGGTGAAAGGCTCCGAACCTCCGAACCATGTCACTCGCCCACCCATGGACAGATGAGGGAGAGTCCCAGGAGTTTTAGTCGGTATAGCCCCGCCTTCTGCGGGGGGGAGTCCGACATAACCCATCCGTTTACAGACGGATGGGTATGCGTAACGCATTTCTCCTGGGTCAAAAAAAAAAAGAAAAGGTGGTTACCCAGTCAGCGCTGTTTTTCATACACTTCCACTTCCCTGGGATGTTATGCGAGAAGTACGGTCATGAGAGCTTATTAATAAAAATAAAATACAGTACAAATATCCAAATGACAACATAGAAATAAGCATAGGACAAAAAAAAACTTACATAGATATTGGTTTTCATTTTGACTTGTTTTTTTTTCTACTCCTGGAAATAGGCCTCCCCCAATGTTTTCCACAAAGGTCGGTCTTGTGCCGTTTTGTAATCAAAAGACCTCTCAATTATCGAAACATTACTTGATTCTTATTTAAACTACCTGAGATATCACAACTTTAAAATCACATTATTTTGGGCAAACCCAAAACGCTCCATACAAATGACGACTGGCATGTGACGTGACACGCAAGTATTTTGTATGAATTCCATTTGAATTTTGTATGGTAACTATATCAAATGTTTCGTTTATGTTAATCGTCATCGTCAGCCCATTTAAGTCCCCACTGCTGGGGCACGGGCCTCCCTCAATCACATGAGGGGTAATTGCCATACTCACCACGCTTGGCAGACGGATTGGCGAGGGTTTTGATATAAATGCAGAGTTTTCCTTCTCTGGGTGCTGATGATCATGCCAGCAGCTTTACCTTAGTTGCCTTTTACGACACCTCGGTAAGAGTGAGGGTGGCCTATTTTACTCTGCCGGGGACCACACGGCCTCATGTCAATGTCAAACCTTATGTCAATGGTTCTATTATAATATTTGGTACAAGTTGTACGGGTTATTCAATGATAAAATGGACTTGTCCATGAATCTTTGAATGACCATAAAACCGGTTAAACGGTTTTTTTTTACTTTACAATCTTGAGATTGGTCAAATACTCTATTGGAGAAGCCTATGCCTCATGTATGTCTACAGACATTGAGTTTTAATTGAGCTACTTAAATTAGGGAAAAGGTTTTTACATTGGTTAAATTACAGTAGACCCGTTTGGAACAGTGGTAGTGAACGCTGCCTCTGGTGCAAGGGTTGCGGGTTCAATTCCCGCACAGTACAAACATTTGTGCGCATGAACATATCTGTTTGTATTGCTCTATGTATTATAAGTATGTATTTACAAAAGAAAAGTATTATATGTATACATTTGTAATCCCACTGTTGATTCTGATATCCGTAAAACAGGTGCTTGAGCTACCTATCTCGGAGTCAGATCAATGTATGTGATGTTGTGAAATATTTATAAAAAATAAAAAGTGTTTACAAACAGTCAATCCGAACTGTCAGAAGTTTGCAATATTTTTCAATGCTACTATCTTATTTATCATGCATGATTATAAATATCCTCTCCTACAAAACAATGATAGCAATCGAACGTCAACAAACAAGCCAAAAGCAAGGGGTGGCTCAGTAATAAGGCCAGTTTAAGACGAGGTGGCCCGACCGCGAGCCAATTACCAGCCAGCCACTGTTGATGAAACCAACGCATGCAGACCGAGTAAACTGCATGACTTTATCCAGTTCACAAGGCGAGATAGGTACACTGCCGTGAAAATAGATTGGATAAGATATTTTATATCCAACTAAGTTTTTACAAGGTATGCTTGGTATGTGTTCGTTGGAGGTTAGGCGTCAAAAAGATCAAATGACTTTTGGACTGAAAATACTCCGCGGGGACGTTCAGTGTCCTGACGTCTTAGACCAGCTTTCACGGCTATACGTACCGGAAAATTATATCCGATATCGCGCATCACGACGCCATCTGTTGTTTGCACGCTTGCCTTGTCGCACCGTAGCACGTGCGGAGTCTCCCTTGTGTCGCATGCACACTGCCCTCAATGCACTCTTGAGTCACCAACCCCATTGTGATCTATTTGCAGATCCGTGGCACAGTATAGTGTCCACATGCCAGTCCTTCTGTGAAGAACACTGCGCATAGATCTCCGTAATATGGTAATATAAGCCTAGTTTTCAGATAACTCACGTGTTTGCCTGTTTTTTGATATTGTTTTATTATTATTTTTTTTACTTCTGTTACCGTCTTTAATTACGTAATTAGGTTTAAGGACCTGTGTAATTAAATAAATAAATATAAATATAATATATAATATAAGTTATTAAAAGCTTGCCAATAACCTAACCTCCATCACGTGACGCAACCCACCAAAATTGATAATGGACACCAAAATTACTATAATGTGCAACAAGTGTGTGTTTTAATGATATTTTTTGAGTGTACAAAAGTATTTTTGTGTCATTTTTTTTTTTTTACATTATAGCGGACAAACGAGCAGACGGCACACCTGATGGAAAGTGATCACCGCCGCCCATGGACATCTGCAACACCTGAGGCATCACATATGCGTTGCCGGCTCTTAAGAAAGGAGTACACCCTTTTCTTGAAGGTCACCAAGTCGTATCTGTTCGGAAATACCACGGATGACAGCTGGTTCCACAGTTTTAACTGTGCGTGGTAGGAAATGACGTGAGAAACGCACTGTAGTCGATATAAATCCATCCAGGTGATGTGGATGGTATTTCGCGTGTCATGTTTCAATTTATAATTCATTCTTCATACTTCTTCTCAATACATCCTTGATTGCCTTATGTACGTACATAAGAATCTCCATCTGTTCTCGAAGAAGTCCGACTGTCACAGCCTTAACACCAGAAATAAGCACAGACTGGCCGTTCCAAATATCAGGCTCCATAAGGTTGGCAGTTCATTTATAGGATTGAGCATAAAAATGTTTAATAAGTTACCTCAGATTATTATTGACTTGCCCACACATAAGTTTAAATTGTATATAAAAAAACTGTTTAATGAAGAAAGGCTATTATAAAATAGACGATTTTTTGAATGACAATAATTTAGGTACATATTAGTAACACAAAAATTGTAGTATATTTTTAAGTTAATGGTGACATTTTGTAAAACATGTTTTTTTTTTAAAAGAGTAACTGCTGAGTTTCTTGCTGGTGTCTTCTTGGCAGAAAACTACATTCCGAACCAGTGGTAAACATGTTGACATTCATAAGTGTTCTGTATGAACCTAAATTGAATAAACAATTTTCATTTCATTTCATTTCATTATAAATTGCTATTATTCTTTTACTATATGCGTATGTGTAGAAGCATAATTATAACATATAATTTAATTACTGAAATGCCCAAACACACAAGACAGCCGCACACATATACATTCACACACCGAAACACTAACACACACGCATACACACGCATACTCCCGTGCTCAAACCCTCTCAAAGGTGCATCTGAAGGTCCTTTCCTACGTAATAGATAATATTATGCATTTGTTATATGCTTAGCACGTTAAAATTAGAATCACAGTTAAATACTATTTGAAAATAAATACTATTTGGCATTCGTCTGTAGTTGACATAAGTCGCATAGCGTAAAGTAGTAACCGGTGTTAAATGATTATCTACGTGAAAGGCCTAGCCTAGTATAGAAATCATGGCAACCAATGCATATGACGCGCTTTTCGCCACAACTTTACCTATTAAGTTAAGAACCAAATTGACGACCCGCTTGGAACAGTGGTATTGAACGCTGCCTTTGGTCCAAGGGTTGCGGGTTCGATCCCCGCACAGTACAAACATTTGTGTGCATGAACATGTCTGTTTGTATAACACATTTTTTTTTGTATTACAAAAAAAAAGTATTATACCTATGTATATATTTGTAATCCCACTGTTGATTCTGATATGCGTAACACAGGTGCTTGAGCTACCTATCTCGGAGTCAGATCAATGTATGTGATGTTGTGAAATATTTATTTATTTAAAATATATTGTAAATTGTAAATATATTATTAAATAGATAAGTGTAATGCACTTTAAAATAGTACCGTACGGGGTGTCATGTGAACAATGTAGTGGTTTATTAATGGAGACCTATATTACCATGTGACATGCAAAATAAATAAATTCCTCCACACGTCTTCTATACACTCATACTAGTTTGATTGCTACAAAAATAATATTATTATGAAGTGGCAATTTCATCTTAAGGTGACGCGTAAGGCAGACTAGCGACGCCAATCGATTTTAATTTTTAGCTTCAATTTTTCGCGTACAAAAGCGGACCTAACATTTGTACATAGTTATTTAATAAATATTATTAGTGTTTTCCGAGAGGTTGTAACCCCGAAATTGTTTAAAATAGACTTAGTAGCTAAAAATTAAAATCGATTGTTGTCGCTAGTGTGCCCTACCCGTCGCCATAATATTATTATTTGTAACAAAAATCCATTGGCTATTGTGAGTACAAACCTACACATAAAATTTGGATGTAACTATGGTCATGTTATTAAAAATATTAAAAATCTTACATTAATGTATCTTAAATCAAAAGCGGTACATAGATTGTTTATCTTTTAATATTATAAATATTTTTCTTAGACGTGTGATACTAACCAGTTTTTTTTTACCTATTTTATTTTCTCACCAGTCAACACTGCTTCGTCTCACCTATAGATAATTTAATGAATGCGAAAAAAACACTCAGGGAGGTATTTCGGAAAACTTGTCCCTCACTTAAAAATTAAGCAACAGTGTTGGTCCATTAGTGACGTCACGGGCACAGGGCCGCACTCAATCAATTTGGACGAAATCACCGGCGTGAAGTGTTTTTTAATTAATTTCATGGATGAATTTCGGCGAGGAATAGAGGTGGGATGGAGTGGGGAGAAGAGAAAAATTCTACTGACCAGTTGATAGTGCGCGGTGGAGTGTAATAGTCCCAAGGACACGCAATATCCGCGCACATCTCCCACGATTCGGCCAGTAAAACCATAGTGTTGGTATGGCCATGGGAGGTGGTGGGTTGACCAGTTGATAGCCAAAACAACTTTTCTATATTTTTCTGTAAGAACTAACATTTCTCTTTGACTATTGTAATTTTTTATTTTCCTACACAAGCTTTCTATAAAACAAGCGTCATGAGAAAAATATTTTATACCTCCCATTCAAAATCGATTGGAAGACTTAGTGAGCTATTTAGAGAAACATATTTTTTTAAAATATTTAAACGCATGTTTCTCTGAAAAAGTTTTTGGTACAGGTTGAGCGATACGATAGCGAGACATACTGCGCCGACCCCAGATAACCTGGGAAAAAGGCAGGAGGATGATGATATCGGCTTTAAAAAAAACTTTGATAATACGCCTAAACAAAGTGGCATTTTAAATAGTGTTGAACACTTTCTATCAGGTCTTCCAAACCGATCTTAAATAGGAAAAGACACAATTTCATATACACCAATCTGCCAAATTTCTTCTAATTCTCACCTTATTGTCAAAAGTCAAAATCATAGGATGAGAAAAATGAGAATCTCCCTTTAACATTGTATCGTCTTTGTATATGTTTTTGATAAAATTAGAGAAAAACACTGTTGAAGATTGAAATGTTTACTTGTCAACAAGATGAAAGGAAGGAAGAAATGACAATAGAAAGTAAAAGTCTAGATACAAAATAGTAGATGGAATATCAATTAAACTAATAGAAATATAGCCAGTACCTATTTAACATAGAGGCTACATTACAACACCAGCCCTTAATTGAGATTCCATAGTTGACTAAATAACCTAACTATGTCAAGTGCACAACCCTAAACCGACAGTACATTTGGAATGCGCAACCCTACCTAACGGCTTTGTCAGCATATCGGCACACATGTCACTAGTTGGTACATATTCAATTAAAATAGTGCCTTCAGCGACTTTTTTCCCTTATGGAAGTGAAAACGGGTATCGATATGCTTAGTCCTGTTGTGATGAATAGGATTAAGTACAATCTTATGTGCACTCTGACTGTCATTGTGCACGGTAACCGGAGTCAGAGAGGTGCCACTTACCTCCTGAATCAACCTCTGTAAGAAGGTGGCTTCCTTAGCCGCTGAAGTTAGGGCCATATACTCTGCTTCCGTTGATGACAATGCAACGGTGGGCTGTTTTTTCGATTCCCAGCTAATTGCTCCACCGGATAAGCGCTCTTATTTGGTTCCAACTTCACCTTTTGTAAGGGAGTAGGGGCAGATTTACAGTCTGCCATATTAAACTTCTTAAGAACATTTAAAATGAACGTTTTTTGATTAATTTTTACACAGTTCTTTGTTTGGGAAACATTTAAACCAAGATAATAGTTTAAAAGTCCCAAATCCTTAATACCAAAATATTTTTGCAAATCACATTTGACAGCGTCTGCCAATTTGTCATCTTATGACAAACAATTATTGGCAACATAACGCCAGTATGGACAAGTGTCCTTTCCACCAAATAGTTTTTTGGTATAAAATACATGTTCTGAAGGAGCCCGTTTAAAACTAACGCAGAAAGAGTTTCATTTAG
>JADPWL010001831.1:0-12812 GCA_019059595.1 Marasmia exigua | reverse complement strand
TAAATTTTTAGTTACATCACATAATATATATTTTTTTAATAATTTTAAACTTATTACCCATTTCCTCATACACGCATAGAGTTATTAAATTAAAATTCATACCAAATACTCAAGTCTATAATACCTTTAAGCTGTAACAAAATCAAACTTCTATGTTAACGCAATCAAAAGAAACAGCAATTTAAGCTGCATATTTTGAAACTCGCAAGTACTCGCAAGGGAATCAAAACCTAAAGGGTACTCCAGTCGACCTAGAATCTTGAAATTTGGCATGAAGCAACGTTTTATAGCACTCATAAAGGAAAAAATCCGAAAACCTTAAATTTTTAGTTACATTACAAAATATATATTTTTTAATAAATATAAACTTATTACTTTTTTCCTCATGAACGCGTAGAGCTATCAAGTTGAAATTCATATCAAATACTTAGATCTAATTGCCTTTATCCCGTGAAAAAAAAATTCTAAGTCAACGCAAAAACGCAAAACGCAAAAGTACAACCATTGATACCGCATATTTTGAAACTCGCAACTACACGCAAGGGAATTAAAACCTAAAGACCACTTCCCGTTGACATAGAATCTCGAAATTTGGTAAGAAGCAATAGCTTACAGCACAGGTAACAGAAAAATTCCGAAAAGCTTAAAATTTTAAATAGTTATACCACCAAAAAAATTGTGATTGTAAACATAATTGTAGTTACAGCAATGACCGCGAGTTATTATACTATGTATGGGGAGGGCAACATTTAAAGAAGACGAAATAGCCTTCTTCTTTATATTTCGACGTTCTTTTATCGAAATGATATGTGTTAATATAAAATAAAGGATTACTTAAACGATAAAGAGATCTTTGTCTTAAATTTATGCTCCTCCATCTTTCCCCATTGTAAAGTTATGAATTTCATTTTGCAATAAAAATACCATAGTTATGACTCGATTGTCGTAATGAACGAACTTTGTAAACCTTGCAGGTTTGTACGGAACCCTCAGTGCGCGAGTCCGACTCGCACTTGGCCGGTTTTTTGTATTGTTACCGAAGTTACGAAGACATACCGAATTTCAGCTCAATCGGTCCACAAAGACCGAAGTTTCTATGGTCTCCTTCCAACCTCATCATCAGTCCAGCTCCATGGTACCATAATATTGTAGTGTCATCCAAGTTACGTAGGTATATCAAGTTTCAGGTCAGTGGTTCAAATTTTTCTTGCAAGATTTGTAAACATACCTACAAAACATAGATACAAAAGTGAAGTTAAATAAAATCTAGTAAAAAGTAAGAATATTTGATGAAATAATAATTTAGCATTTAGAAACTTACAAAAATATTTGGATCTTTATTAAGAGAAAATCGAGTTGCAAAGGTATTGAAAACAATGACAATTAATATTAAAAGCAACTTAAGAAAATGCATAGTTTTAAGCGGTACGATACTCAATGGCATAAAATTATATCCTAATTATTAGTCCGTGGTATTATACTCAAAAGTATGAGTAAGTAATGTGAGATACCACTGATAATAATGAACAAATAATGGGAATAACATTATGTGGTTACCTACTCGTATTTACAAAACTATGTCACGGTAAAAGTAGTTATTGCGTAATGCGAGTCGAATTGGGCTATTGTGGTGTATATCAGGTAGCCTAGTCTTTAAATTGTCCAAACTTCACAGCTATACAGTTAGTAGAAAAGTTTCATTTGAGATTAGCGCAAACAAATAAAAAGACAAAAATTTAATAAGTCATTTATTCATGTTCTGTTGATGTTGCCCATGCCTATGCCCTGAAAACTGATTGGCACTTCAATGGGACGTCTTTTAGCGGTTAACGCGCACACTTGTGTCTTGGAGGGATTAAAACGGACTAAATTAAGTGGACCCCAGTTCGAAACATGATTCAATAGGTCTTCAACTTCAGACACACAGACAGTGTTCCGGTTTTCAATGACGTTTTCCGGAGAAATATTTACACGCCCGTATACAGTGCATCTCCAGTACTATCATCTGCATGGCAAAGAATATTGTTCAGAAACAACATAACATGTGCAGAAGAAACAGTGTTGGACGTACTACTGTTTATCAAGCCAAGTAGACTACTATGACAGTTAAAACATTGTTCGTTTTTATTTGGATTATGGCGGTTAGGACTAAAACACTCCGCATGGACTGATGCAATTAAAAGGATTTAAATTAATATCTAGTGGTTTTTACTGAACAAATTTGGTGTTTATTTATGCAGTATAGTGATTTTAATAATAACGATTTTTAATCGTTGAATTGTATCGTTTTTAACACTGCTATTGTGTGTCTAGTGAGTTGTCACGTGAAAACTTGCTTGGACCTAATTATTGAGTTTAGATAACTGAATCAATGTTTTTTTTTATAAATATGGCTCTACCCGAAGATAATTTGCCAATGTCAAGTAACTTATTGAGAATAAGTAGTTAGTCAACAGTCGAAGTCAGTCAAAGTCACAGTAACTCAATAAAATTTTACGTTTTATTGACCTACGGATTCAGCGGTTATCACTAAAAGCAATCGCGGGTTTTAATACTATTAGGTCCAAGCAAGTTGTCACTAGACAACTCACTCGACACACAAAAGCAATGTTAAAAACGATATAATCCAATGATTTTTATTATTAGGATCACTTTAATTAGCATATTTAATTAACATAATTTAATTAACGTTTCGCTGAACAAATAAACACCATATTTGTACACTAAAAATAACTAGACACTAATATAAAACCTTTGAATTGCATCAACCCACGCGGCTTGTTTTAGCCCTACCCGCCGAATCCCTGAATCAAAGTAACAAATAAACTTAATAATGAAAAGTGTGCTACGTCACGCGCTACATGTAGGCTACTTAGGCTACGAAGAACGCTACGAATGCGTAGTCGTAGCAAGCTAAGCGTCTTTTGTTATTTTCCGAAGTGCACGACTGGACTAGGAGTTTTGCATAAAATTCTCAATTATGCTTGTACCTCGGCCAAGTAGATGTAAATATGTAGTTACACGCAAGTGACACCACTCATACACTGAGTTTAGAGATTTAGTAAAATCATTTTTTGGCATGGTATCATTTTTATTACTTGTCACCCCGATCTCATAGTTGCGTCATTCTCGTTTCAGTGTTACACTGCGCTCAACACTATTTCAAATAAATTTCGTTTAAAAAGTGTAATCTATTGTGAAAAGTGTATTTTCTATTAAATTAGGGAGGCATCATGCCTAAAAGACGCCGTTCTGATGATTTTGAACATAAAGGCCGCAAAATTAAAAATTTAGAACGGAAGTTACAACGTGGCCTGGTATCGAAGCCGAAACAGTGATTATCTATACCTACTACGTCAGAGGCCTGCCACGTCAGAGGAGTCACCGGTGGACTGATGGCCCTTTTAAATGGCAGTACGCTCTTTTTTTGAAGTTTTGCAGGTCGAATGTGATTCAAATAATGACATACTGTGTCTCCATGCTTACTCTTGTTATTTTTACACGTATCAAATACACTACCTACTTATTATCCACTGACTTTTTACTGTAATTCGTATTTCAGTAATTCGTAGAAGATCAATGTATATATGTGATGTTGTGAAATAAAAATTAAATTATTTGTTGTTGTCTTTTATTTATTATTAATGATTAAACGAACTTACCTGTATGTGAAGTTCTATCATAATTATACGAAGTACCTCATCCGAGTAGATGTAAAGAGGAGTGAGTGCGCGTATGTGTGTGTTTTGTGTAGCATGGATATAATTATATACTAAGTTTTTAGTTGTAGCGGTCAACAGTACGACATCATAAATATTGACAGTTAAATAGGCCTTTGCCCATGACATGGTTCGATATAAGGTCCAAAATGTTTCATCTGACGAGCTGTTGTCTATGTTATGTATCTATGCATTTTTAGTGATCTGTCTTTTATGTTCCTTGTAGTGTATAAAAGTAGACATTTAACATATAAAATATCTCATTTAATTATCAACGATTTAATTTAAGTTTCCTTTTAGATAATCATTTCCATTAGATCTTCTGTTTCATTATAATTTTTCTCCTGTAACCATTGCTGAACAAATTGTCGACATCTGGATTTTTGGATTTCATTAAATTTGTAATTTTCGTTATATAATTTATAAACCTTTTTGTAGAAGTAGGGGCCCATAAATAGGCTAGATCTTCTAGAAAAAGCATTTTTGACTACAGGGCAGTCCCACTTCAGGGATCTGTGAGAAGTACGGGTACAATTTTTAGCATGTTTGTGAAAGTACAGAATTGTCGCAGTAATTTATAGTTGGCGACAGTAAGAAGCTGGCATTCAGAGTAAAGTTTAGGAGTTGGGTATCTTCTGGGCAGGTGATGGACAATCTTTAGAATAGCTCTCTGTTTAAGTAAATGTGTTATGTATGCAACTCCACATACTACAATGCAGTAGGTTATAATTGACTGACAAAGACTGAAATATATCATTTTTATGAGACTTTGATCAGCTATGTTGCTATGTTAGCTCAGTTTTCTAAAAATATGTATAAGGGCTAGAGACAGTGTCACCAATTATAGGCCAATCTCCCTGCTATCTAGTGTCGCAAAAATAGTGGAGAAAGCTATTAATTCTCGTCTTACTAAGTTCCTCGAACAGAACAATCTATTGTCGCCTAATCAATTCGGCTTCAGAGCAAAAATATCAACTACAGATGCTATCGAAAAGGTCGTACAATCGATTGTAGAAAGGTTAGACGCAAAGGATAAATGTTTAGCTGTTTTCCTGGATCTGGCCAAAGCATTTGACACTGTCTCTATTCCCATCCTTGTTCGTAAATTGGAATGCGTAGGCGTGCGTGGAATCCCGCTTAGATTGTTTGAATCGTATCTCCAGAATAGAACGCAGTGTACCTGCATCGAGGGCGTAAAGAGCGAGGATTTGAATATTTCTTTTGGTGTGCCACAGGGTTCAGTGCTCGGGCCTACACTATTCTTAGTTTATCTTAACGATCTTAGCCAAACAGTTCTACAAAACTCTAAAATGATATCTTTTGCTGATGACACGGTTCTTTTATTTAATGGACCAACATGGGATGATGTGAAGCGGACAAGTGAGAAAGGCCTCGAAATGGTTTTGAAATGGCTTTATAACAACCTTCTAACTTTAAACCCTGACAAAACAAAATATATGACATTTAGCATTTACGACAGTAATCAACCTCCATAAGATACTTGGGAATCGTACTGGACAGGAATCTAAATTGGAAAAGTCAAATAAACACACTTAGCAACAAAATTAGGAAATTAATTTGTATTTGCAAGAAAATAAGACATATAAAAGATAAAAATACAATAAAAACAGTATACTACTCACTATGCCAATCACTCCATATCTATGGGATAACTGCTTGGGGTGGAGCAAAAAAATCACATCTTATAAGCATTGAGCGTGCACAACGAGCCATAATTAAATTTCTAAATTTTAAAGTTTCCGGTTCCCTACAGTACAATTATATAAAGAATTTTCAGTTCACACGGTTCGACAACTGTTTATAAAATGTCTTATACTCAGACAACACCAGAAGCCACTCCCACAGATAACATCTAGGAGGCGAATTGCACCTGTTTACATTGTTCCTCCTTGTAAAACAGAATTCACACATAGTTTTCACTTTTGGCTAGGCCCTTGGCTTTATAATAAAATCAGTCGCGTTTACCAAGTGCTCAAAGACAAAAATAAATATAATTGTAAATCTTTAGTATCATCATTACTATTGAGTTTAGATTACAAAGCCACTGAGGAGTTACTTAAAGCTTAAGATATCTGATATTCTGATACATAACACATAAGACACTCGCATACATACACACACACCCATACCAAATAATACACCTTACTCACACATACACACACCCTACCTACGCACAAATAAATAAATAAATATACTCGCACATTGACCATTAATTTTTCCCGCTATTTGTAAACACACACGTGCAATCAAAATTTACAGTATATACATATACGTAAGTATTACATACAAGGAAGAATGGTTGTTCTTTAGCTGAAGGTTGTCTGATAGAGATCGCTTGCAGCGATAAGGCCGCCTAAATTGTACATTAATATCTGTATAACTGGCTCTTAAGTTCTGTTTTTTGTGCAATAAAGAGTATTTATCTATCTGACTAATAAGAATAAAAAAATTGTAGGGGTTCATACTTTTATTTTGATTCATACTTTTATTTTGATTCATACTTTTATTTTGATTCAAATATTAATTAGATATTTAGGTAAATTCGGGGGATGAATTGACCACTTCATTTTGCGTATACTAATGAGTTACACCTTCATATGTTTATTTTCAATAGTATTTGTTAAATATATTTATTTTACACAAAATACTCTATACAAAATACTAAATAGTGCCAACTATGTACCATTATATCGATTCATCTCCCTTTTTGCATTTACTACGTGTTTACGCTTAACTGGCCACTCGTTGACGGCAACTATCCTATTGTGTTAAAAAATGTTTTTACATTTTAATGTCAATGATTCGTACTTATTGAAGTCTATACAAAAAATGTCTCTCACTCATCTGTAATAAAGTTGGTAATACCATGGCGAGAATCTTACCTAGCCGTAACACAGTTCTCGGACTAGCACGGGAGGTAAAGAGTTTTGTTTGTATACCTTCATCTTCAACAGATATTTGTTGCGACTACAAATAAGACCATTATTATTATTTGATAGAAATGGGGTGAGCCCTGCGTCTCATAGCCACTGCGACCAGTAGATGATCTATTGTGGCAGCCCCGTAACCTATTACAGCACCTCATGTAGCTCCAGTTCCAGGATAAACCCGAGAATGGAGCTGATGGGGGAGCTCTTGATCTCGTCAGCTGAGATCATGTGTGCTCCCAGGTGCCGGCTTCTGCAGTGGTGCAGCGCTATGCACTCGCCGAGGACGTGGATAATCGTTTCCTCGTCCTCGCGACAGAACCTGCAGATTTTGGTATCTGTAAGGCCCATGTTGTGCAGGTGCTTATTTAATTTGCAGTGCCCTGTGAGGGTCCGAGTGAGTGCCCTAACATGTCCCTCTACTCAGTTTTGTTATTTCTACAGCTCGTTTCTGATCGAACGCCTGTATCAACGCCTTAGACTGTTCTAGTCGAGGTAGTCTTTTCCAGAATTCAGTGCTTTGTTTTTTCTCCCACTCTTTTAACTCGAACCTGACCATGCATGCTGGAACGCCACTTATTGGTTCCGGTCCGAGTAGTGGGCTCTCTGCCCCGGCCTTTGCTAGCACGTCAGCGACTTCGTTGCCTCTGATATTGCAGTGTCCCGGTACCCAAATCAGATTTACAATGTTGGCATTGCCAAGCTGGTTTAGGAGCAGGACACACTCGCTAGTGAGTTTGGAGTCAAGTTCACAGGATGTTAACGCCTTGAGGGCAGCTTGACTATCTGAGAAGATGAATATCTTCTTATTCTGGAGATTCATTTGTAGACTCTCTTGGACACAGCCAATTATTGCGAAGACTTCCGCTTGGTACACTGTGGTATAGCGACCCAGGTTGGCGAATTTGCGTATTCCGCAGCGATCATTACAAAATCCCGCCCCAGATATGCCCTGCTTCCCTGGAGCCATCTGTATACCAAACGATGTCATTCTGCTTAACATTTCCGGGAGTTCCAGCCTCCCAGTCTTGTCTACTTGGTAACAAGACTGTAAACCGCTTATCGAAGCGGTGTTCACGGACCATGGAGTCAGAGGGCATATCCATGACCCGGAATTTTCATTAGTTCATTGTAGAGGCCTCTCATGACCCTAGAATGCCATCTCGTCCTCCCTCTGATTTTCGCTCTCGTGATAGCCATCCTCGCTTCCATCTGCACGTGAATGTGCAGAGGTGGAATGTTCAGGAGGGCATCCAGTGCTGCAGAGGGGAGAGGACGAAAGCGCGCCAGTGGCTATAAGGCAGGCAGTTCTTTGAACTTTGCTGAGGTTCTCTACGCAGTTAAGTTGGTGCGTCTTCTTATACCACACACAGCAGCCATAAGTGACGATCGGCCTCACTATGGTTTTATAAATCCAGAGTGCGGCCATGGGCCGTAGCCCCCATTTTAGCCCCACCAACCTACTGCTTGCCCCCATCGCAATTTTTGCCTTTTCTAGTGATGTAGTCGAGATGCTTGTTCCATGTTAGTTTTTGGTCTAAAAAGACTCCGAGATATTTGACCTCGTTGGACAAGCATAGCTTCGTACCAAGAAGTGTTGGGGTGTGTAGCGCCTCTAGTTTCCTTCTTTTGGTAAACGGGATTAAGACCGTCTTACGTGCATTGACTGTTAGCACGTGTCTCGTGCACCAGTTTTTCTACTATTCGTAGGGCCCTTTGCATAAGATTGGAAAATGGTGCTAGGGCATTTTCCTATGACCATTATTACTATGTCATCTGCGTAACCCTGAGTCAGAAATCTGGCTTCATTGAGCTCGCAGATGAGACTGTCAACAACCAATGACCATTGAAGGGTGATAGGACTCCGCCCTGTGGACATCCTCTGGTCACTCTATAATGTAGGGTTTTATTCATCAACGTTGTTGTTTGCAGTCCGATTTTGTAGCATGGATCCCATCCATCTGGTGGTGGTGTCGTCGATTCCACGATTCACCATACTACGTGTTATAACATCGAAGTTGGTGTTGTCAAACGCCCTTCGATGTCAAGAAAGGCACAGAGTGCAATTTCTTTGTCTTCTATGGCTTTCTCAATTCTGTCCACCAGGTCAATAAGCGCCGTTTCCGTGGACTTGCCTGTTTGGTAGGCATGTTTTCTTGCACTCAGGGGTTTTTCAACGAGGTATGTTGCCCTGATGTGGACTGTTCAACACCTTTTCCATCGTTTTTAGTAGGAATGAGGTGAGACTTATCGGTCTGTAGGACTTGGGCTGCGATTTGTCTTTGTCCCCTCCCTTGGGAATGTAAGTGACCCTCGCCCGAGTCCACGCTGATGGCAGATAACTCCAAGCAAAGCTTGCACGGTATAATTTTTATCAGCGTAGAGATGATGATATCTTCGCCCCGCTGCAACAAAGCCGGGAAGATACCATCGACCCCACCAGATTTGTAAGGCTTGAAACTCCTAATGGCCCAAATTATCTGCTGGGGACGAAAAATAACGGAAGCTCTCCTCCAGTCTTCATTCCTCGGTCTCCTGTCCGGAGACTTACTGACCTGGAGTTCTCTTTCGTTATTAATGTACACGGATTCGGAAAGTGCGTTTGAGCAAGCAGTCTCAGTGTTTCCTCCGGAGATTCTGTGAAAGATCCATCCGCTTTCCTTAGCAGGCCTAGATGGGATTCAGGTGTCTTGGATAGTATTTTGTGGATCCTGGCAGCTTGGGCAGTGTCCTTGATTGACCCGCAGAATTTTTGCCAGGATCTTCTTTTTGCTTTCCTGAGCTCCCTATTGAAACGTGGTTAACGGCCTTCCTGTAAGCATCCCAGTTCTTGTCTTTTTTTGCCTTGTTAATAAGGCACGGGCCTTTTGCCTCAGATGCTCCAGGTTTTTTGTTCCACCCAAGGCGTGTTTCTGTTGCTCTTAGTGGTCTTGAGAGGACAATTTTCTAGATACGCATTCATTAGGCTCTTGCCTAAGTCCTCTGCTGCGGCTTCCACTTGGTCCACAGTTTTGATGTATTTAAAATCTCCAAGGTATAACCTAAGGGAGTTCCTAAAGCCCTCCCAGTCTGTTCCCTTGGGGTCACGGTAGGTGTTCGGTTCCTTTGTTCCCGAGCATAGTATGTCGTACCTAATGTGGGTGTGGTCGGACATGGACGGCTCATCTGAGACGTGCCAATTGGTCACTCGGTGTGCGAGATTACCTGAACACCAAGTTATGTCTAGTGACTTCCTGCCTAGAACGTGTGGTAAAGGTTGGTTTACTACCCACGTTAAGAACAAATTGATTATTAGTGAGCAAGTAGTCAAACAGTAACTCACCTCTAGCGTTCGTGTTGGAGCTGCCCCCATGATGTGTGGTGGGAGTTGCAGTCGGTACCCACCAGCAGCTGGGTTCTCTCTCCAGACAGTATTCCACTACCGGCGTCACCTTGTTCACCGGATCCTGGTCCTCACCGGGTAGGTACATGGAGCTGACTATGAATGTCTCCCCACCTTTCCCCCCGGGTAGGTCTATATACGCTGCAACAGCATCATCTGTACACAGAGAAGGGATCGGGAGGTAATTTATGCCTCTCTTGAAGAGCATGCATGCTCTTGGCCCTTGCTCCGCAGGTGTTACTTAATATCTTACCTGCCGAGTTTAGCCCCATTCACTGTGGTTTTATTCACCCACGGTTCTTGGATCAAGCGATGTCCAGGTCCTCAGAGAGGAATCTTTGGCAAAGGGCAGCTGAGGCTGCCTTTGAGTGCTGGAGGTTTACTTGTATCACTTAATCATTATGTTGTTGGGTTTGGGGATTGGGAAGGGAAGGGTTGGGAGAAAGTTTCTAAATTCGGAGGGAAGGGATAGGAGGATATTTGTGTAGGTGGGTTGTGTCTGTTTCTTACGGGGATGGGGGGGGGGGGATTAGTTGTTTTTGTTGAGCAGGTTGCTTGCGGCTTTCCTGCTGGAGTGCTCCTGTGCTAGGGTCGGTAGATTTTACCGGCCTTCGCACAGCGCCTCTCTTGCCGCGTCCCCCTGCTGGTCGTGTTCGACCACCACGACCACGACCTCTGCTGTCTAGGGCAGATGGTTGGCAGGTAGTGGGTGCTCCTGCCTCTCGAGGGTCCTGCAACACGACTGTTGCCCCTCGAGACTCCATGCGTCCCCCGGACGGGTGGAGGTGTGGTGCTGCTGGAGTCGGCTCCAGTTGCTCCTCTTGAGGGTTCCGTACCCGAGACCAAGTTGGAGGTACTTGGACGAGCCTCGACGCTTGCCCCCTCCTTCTTGTCCCCGGATACCTTGCCCCCTTTGAACCCTTATCTGGATAAGGCCAAAGTCAAGGTAGAGACGCCCCTCGCGTTGAAGAATAGTCTCCAAGGCCGCCTCGTCGAAGGAAAAGGTCACTGTTTGACCTTTTGCTTCGGGCTTCCGGTTGACTACCCTCCAACTCGAGAGGTCTAAACCTTGTTTTGTTTTGCCAACCTCCGCAGGATGGTACCTGCGTCGTGTTTGGCTTCCTGTATCCCAGGGCCGTGCCATACCTAGGCTTGGGCATATCCTCTTCGTTTACAGCGGAGAGATTAGCCCCATTCCCAGGGTTTAATGTTGGGCAGTTTGCGGATGAGCCACTCCTTCGAGTCCTCATCTGCGCACGCCAAAAGGATGCCACCCGAGCGCGGTTTGCATCCAATAAAGCTGGGACCGTCCCCATCATCTGAGGTGTCAATACACTTCAAGATAGCATCTTGAAGCATTTCGACCCTCTCCTGGTCCATTTTTCCCAGGGCGTCTATGATGCCACACGTGACGGACCCAGCAACCTCCTTAAAAGTAGGCTTCGAGGTGGAAGGCTCGCCAAGCTTTCGGTGCCTTGGTAGGATTGCCTTGATTCGAGGTAGACGAGGTATTGAGAGGGCGCTTAGGTCGCCCGCTCCCTCGTTTCCCCCCTCCTCTTGGGTCCTCTGCTAGCCTTCTCACTCATGCGCAGTTCTAGCGCCTGCTCGAAGGTCATACCCTTCGCTACGAGCCGATAGATTTGCTTCCTATCAGCTCCAGAGAGCTTAACCCTGGGTTTACTCTCTGGCCCCTTGGTCGACGAGTCCCTTTGGTGCGTTGCACCCAGAGGGGTCGACTCCGCGTTAGAAGTACCCGGTCCATCAGTCCCAGGTGCTTCGGCAGTGATAGTATGCTCCTCAGTATCGCTACCAAAGAGCATAGCCTCAGAGGTACCTGGTACCTCTTCGGTAGAATTTAAATGGTTGTCTATAATGTCAATAATATCCATATAGTTCCCACGAGAAGCTAGGAAGTAAAGGTCCACCCATGCAGAGCCCCGCTTGCAGGGGTAAGGCTAAATAGACCTCGATTTCGCCTGGTTTCGAGGCCCTCCGTTCTCGACCGAACATCCCTTCGGCCATGCATCTATCGGCACGGGTCGGATGACACCTTAGATTGGGTTTTTTAGAGTCGAGGTTAACTCCTCCAGGACATGAGGGGAAGGATAAGGTGAGTTAGGGTGGTTCGAGGATGAGGCGGGGAGCATGGGTTTGAGGTTGTCAGGAATGCTCCTAGCCTGGGATTGGGTTTCGGAGCAGCCATCTATTGTCCGGGGTCAACGTGACACCCTCTCCCGTCCTCAAGCAAGAGGTGGGTATGGGGGAGGGCGAGCTATCCGCAACCTGCTCACCCGCTCGGTCGATCAGATGACAACTGCGCATGTCGCATACACTGTCAGTGGTCACTGGTCCCATAGAAAGTGCATGCACAAACCGAGAATAAGACCATACTGCTAGCAATAATAGAATGGTTGCCGTGTTTTAGTTGGTATACTGTAAACTGGTTATGAAATAAACTTTTTATTATTTTTTTTTTTTTTTCTTATTATTATTAAGTCTTTTTAGACGCTTTGAAACTGCTTACCTGGCCAAAACACAACGGTCACACACACACTCGCGATCACTGATTACACAGGTTCCCCTCATGTGTTTGAAGTGACACAGTTATAGACCAATGCACCTTGTGTGCGTCCTTCCCCCTGTCAAACGACAGACACAAGTCTAATGTGTAAGTGTTCAGGAGGTGCTTCCGTTCTTAACTGTGATTGTGAAAGGGCATAACTTTTGTTTACTTGCATATGACTAACAGGTTTCTTTGAAGCC
>JADPWL010001829.1:0-10017 GCA_019059595.1 Marasmia exigua | reverse complement strand
TGTCCGTGCGTTTATACTTTCCAAACACTGTTGGGTTTTTTCGAAATCCAAAGATGGCGCCGGCGTCTGGCGGCCATTGTGGGGGGAAAAATGCCTTTTTTCAGTTGATTGTTCGGGGGATGGCAACATCGAGATGGGGGGTTTGTTCCGGGCAGTCTGGGGGGTAATTTATCCGAGTGTTTGCCAAGGGGGGGGGGGGGGGACTGAGAAATTTCTACCATATTTTGGAGTTTTTGGGCTACGGCCCGAATAGTAGAAAAAAAAAGTGGTCTCCGTGCAAAAATCGAGTATGCAGGCTGGTGGCAATCGGGGCTCGCAATGACTTCCAGGTAGTTTTTTGCTAAAATTCTGGCAACACTGGAAATGGCGGCAAAAATAAATTTTGGGGTGTCGCTGACTTTGAGGAGCTCCTTGGACGAGGATATCGCGGATGGAAAAAAAATAAAAATTGTCTCTGATTAGTTATATAGTTTAGTCTATGGCACGGGTACGCGCTCTCAAAAATACAAGATGGCGGACGAGCTGGCGGCCATTTTGTAAATTTGTAAAATTTTTGAAAATTTCAACGTGATTTTTTTGACACATGGCGACACTTGAGCGAGTTGACATGTATCAGGCGCGTATGAGTCTTGCTTGCGTGTGTTGCCATGTTGAAAAATATTTTGGCGATTTTTGATAGTTTGCGCGCCAGGGCCCAAAAAAGTGCCGAGTCGAAATAGCCATTTTTGGGGGGAAAAAATCTCAAGAAGCCATCGACAGGGTTGGTCCAAATGACATTTGACCATTTTCAGCACCCTGACCTGGCAACACTGGGAGCTGTTGAGAAAAACATTTTTGCGACTTGGTCATTTTCGGCGATAGTTATTGGTCCTCTGGTATTAATTGAAAAAAAAAGTAAAAATGTGGTTCGGTCTTGTTTATGGTGTTGTATATGGGAAAAATACGGATTTTTTGAAATTCAAGATGGCGGATGAGACAGCGGCCATTTTGTGAAAAGTTGAGTTTTCGAAAATTTTTAAAGTGGATTTTCGGGCAGATGGCGCCACTTGACGCGAAATTTAGACAGAACCTTTATTATTAAGCTTGACAAGGGCTATGCGACAGTGAAATAAAAAAATCGAATTTTTAGATAATTTCTGAGAATTACCCCAAAATGTAAAATTGCAAATTGTTAATTTTTGAGTATAAGGTCCTGTCAAAAAGTGACATGCGATACCATTTTTGGCCGATTTGGCATCCTAACCTGGCAACACTGGGAGCTGTTGAGAAAAACATTTTTGCGACATGGTCATTTTCGAGATAGCTTATTGGTCCTCTGGTATTCTTTGAGGAAAAAGGAAAAAATGTGGTTCGGTCTCGTTTATGGTGTAGTATATGGGAAAAATACGTTTTTTTTTAAATTCAAGATGGCGGACTAGACAGCGGCCATTTTGTGAAAAGTTTAGTTTTCGAAATGCTTTAAAGTGGGTTTTCGGGCAGATGGCGCCACTTGACGCGATTTTTTGACATAACCTTTATTGTTAAACTTGACAAGGGCTACGCTACAGTGAAAAAAAATTTTCGAGTTTTTGAATAATTTCTGAGAATTACCCCAAAATGTAAAATTGCAAATTTTTAGTTTCTGAGTATGAGATCCTGTCAAAAAGTGACATCCGATGACATTTTTGGCCAATCAGAGCGTGTATGAGTGTTTGCCGTGAAAGGAAAACGAAAAGGAAATTTCGACCTGGTAGTAGACAGTCCCATACATTTTGTACTGAAGTTGACTTCAAAGTACCTACTAAAGGAGTTGTATGGGGAAATTAAAATATTCAAACCAAGCCGGGGAATCGAGGCGGAGCGCCGCGTAGGGCGAAGCCCGGAGCGGCCATTTTATCACAAATCAGCAGCAAAACCAAGCGGAGCGCCGCGTAGGGCGCAGCCCGGAGCGGCCATTACATCACGACTCACATCACAAAAACCAAGCGAAGCGCCGCGTCGGGCGCAGCCCGGGGCGGCCTTCTAACTACATGAGCAAGATACGGTTGAAGCGGAGCGCCGCGTAGGGCGCAGCCCGGAGCGGCCACATTCCACCAATTGATCATAACTTGCAACACCAAAAGTCTACCCTCAAACCCCATCCAACCCTGCCCAAGGACACACATTTGATTTATCCTTGGGCGTGGAAAAGAACAAGGGCAACTGTCTCAAACGGTGCATCGCCTCATGCAAGGTCGCGAGGCCGCAGGCCGAGCTGCGTCTCGCGAGGCCGAAGGCCGAGCTCCGCGGAGGGCGAAGCCCGTAGCGTCGCCGCGCAGGGCGCAGCCCGCAGCGCGGCCGAGCGTCGCAGACCTAGCTCGAAGGCGCGCCCGCGCAAAGCGCGGGGCGTCAAAAAGCTAGTCTATATTATATATAGCTGGATTACCACTGACTGACTCACTGACTGATCAGGGGTTTTTTTGGGGGTGTTGGGTGTTGTTTTTCGATTTTTTTTCTTTTTTCTTGTATTTGTTTTTTTAATCAACGCAGGTTTTTGACATTTGGTGAAAAAAAAATGGACCGCAAGCGCGCCGTTGCGCTTTTGTTTTTTTTTTTCAAATGCAATGGTTATGTTTTGACATTATGTTTAGGATTGCCCATTGTTTTTTTAATTGGCACCGGGACAAAAAGTTGAAAAAACAAAATGGCCGCGCCGCCATCTTGGATTGAAAATTTGACATTTGGTGAAAAAAAAATTGGACCGCAAGCGCGCCGTTGCGCTTTTGTTTTTTTTTTTCAAATGCAATGGTTATGTTTTGACATTATGTTTAGGATTGCCCATTGTTTTTCTAATTGGCACCGGGACAAAAAGTTGAAAAAACAAAATGGCCGCGCCGCCATCTTGGATTGAAAATTTAATTTGGACCCGTGTTTGCGGAATCGTAGCGGAGGGGGGCGCGGGTGGATTTTCCAAATTCTTTTTTTAATCTGTCACAATTATGTTCGACTCTCAAAAATCATTTGCGATTTTTCGAAATTCAAGATGGCGCCGCGTCTGGCGGCCATTTTGTCGGGGGGAAAAAATTGGCACTTTTCAAATTGATTTTTCGGGGAGATGGCAACATCGGAGGGGGTAGGTTTGTTTCGGGCGTCGGGGGGTAATTTATCCGAGTGTTGCCAGGACTGAGAATTTCTACCAAATTTTTGATAGTTTTTGGGCCACGGCCCCGAAAAGTAGAAAAAAAAAGTGGTCTCTGTTGCCAAAGTCAAGTATGCAGTCTGGTGGCAATCGGGGCTCGCAATGAGCTCCAGGTAGTTTTTTGCTAAAATTTTATTTAACAGGTCAACAAAAAAAAAATAACCCTAACCTATGTAGGTACATAATTAGGTAATTATTCCCGAATCAATTTCTACAATGAATGTTATTTAACAGGTCAACAAAAAAAAAATAACCCTAACCTATGTAGGTACATAATTAGGTAATTATTCCCGAATCAATATCTACAATGAATGTTATTTAACAGGTCAACAAAAAAAAAAATAACCCTAACCTATGTAGGTACATAATTAGGTAATTGTTCCCGAATCAATTTCTACAATGAATGTTATTTAACAGGTCAACAAAAAAAAATAACCCTAACCTATGTAGGTACATAATAAGGTAATTGTTCCCGAATCAATTTCTACAATGAATGTTATTTAACAGGTCAACAAAAAAAAAATAACCCTAACCTATGTAGGTACATATTTAGGTAATTATTCCCGAATCAATTTCTACAATGAATGTTATTTAACAGGTCAACAAAAAAAAATAACCCTAACCTATGTAGGTACTTAATTAGGTAATTATTCCCGAATCAATTTCTACAATGAATGTTAGTTAACAGGTCAACAAAAAAAAATAACCCTAACCTATGTAGGTACATAATTAGGTAATTGTTCCCGAATCAATTTCTACAATGAATGTTATTTAACAGGTCAACAAAAAAAATAACCCTTACCTATGTAGGTACATAATTAGGTAAATGTTCCCGAATCAAATTCTACAATGAATGTTATTTAACAGGTCAACAAAAAAAATAACCCTAACCTATGTAGGTACATAATTAGGTAATTATTCCCGAATCAATATCTACAATGAATGTTATTTAACAGGTCAACAAAAAAAAAATAACCCTAACCTATGTAGGTACATAATTAGGTAATTGTTCCCGAATCAATTTCTACAATGAATGTTATTTAACAGGTCAACAAAAAAATAACCCTAACCTATGTAGGTACATAATTAGGTAATTATTCCCGAATCAATTTCTACAATGAATGTTATTTTAACAGGTCAACAAAAAAAAATAACCCTAACCTATGTAGGTACTTAATTAGGTAATTATTTCCCGAATCAATTTCTACAAAAAAGGTAATTTAACAGGTCAACAAAAAAAATAACCCTAACCTATGTAGGTACATAATTAGGTAATTGTTCCCGAATCAATTTCTACAATGAATGTTATTTAACAGGTCAACAAAAAAAAATAACCCTAACCTATGTAGGTACATAATAAGGTAATTATTCCCGAATCATGGTACAATTAATGTGATCGACATTACGTGAGAGTTAAGGATGTGCATAATACCTACACTTATCATACTGAAACATGCATTAGGTACCTATGTAATAACTGTTATTTATGTACAGACAGACACACATTAGGTTTCCACAATCTAATGAATTTCCTCATTGATATTGAACCAAACATATCTAACATTATCGATTAATTTGAACATCGATTAATTTGTATTTGTTAGGAAAAACCGGACGTGTGACTGTTTATTGTATCTATACGGTAAGTTGAGTTTTTACAATTGCTGTATATTATGAAAAGTTTATTTTAATAAATAAAACATGAAATAAGTTAGAAAATCCATGAATTTATTAATAAGAAATTGACGTATTTTTCCCATATACTACACCATAAACAAGATCGAACCACATTTTTACTTTTTTCCTCAAAGAATACCAGAGGACCAATAAGCTATCTCGAAAATGACCATGTCGCAAAAATGTTTTTCCCAACAGCTCCCAGTGTTGCCAGGTCAGGGTGCTGAAAATAGTCAGATGTCATTTGGACAGACCGAACTAAAGGCCTCGTGAGATTTTTTTCACCCCAAAAATGGCTATTTCGACTCGCCACCTTTTTAGGCCCTGGCGCGCAAACTATCAGAAATTGCCAAAATATTTTTCGACATGGCAACACACGCAAGCAAGACTCACACCCGCTGCATACACGTCAACTCGCTCAAGTGCTCCTCAAAGTCGGCGATACCCCAAAATTTATTTTTGCCGCCATTTCCAGTGTTGCCAGAATTTTACCAATTGCCACCAGACTGCATACTCAATTTTTGCCAACGAGACCACTTTTTTTTTTTCTACTATTCCGGGCCGTGGCTCAAAAACTACCAAAAATATGGTAGAAATTCCCAGTCATAGCAACACTCAAATAAATAACCCCCCGACGTCCGGAACAAACCTACCCCCTCCGATGTTGCCATCTCCCCGAAAAATCAATTTGAAAAGTGCCAATTTTTTCCCCCCGACAAAATGGCCGCCAGACGCAGCGCCATCTTGGATTTTGAAAAATCCTAGCCACCGTTTGGAAGTAGAACACTTATGCAACAGATTAAAAAAATAATTTTGAAAATCCACCCGCGCCCCCCTCCGCTTCGATTCCGCAAACACGGGGCCAAATTAAATTTTCAATCCAAGATGGCGGCGCGGCCATTTCGTTTTTTCAAAATTTTTTCCTTGTGCCACACTAAAAACTGATAAGCAATCCTAAACCAAATGTCAAAACCCAAGCATTGCATTTAAAAAAAAAAACAAAAGCGCAACGGCGCGCTCCCCGTTCTTTTTTTTCCACCAAATGTCAAAAACCTGTGTTGATTAAAAAAATACCCCAACGTAAAAAAACAAAATATGCAAAAACAACCCCCGACACCCCCAAAAAAACCCCTGATCAGACAGTCAGTCAGTGGTAATCCAGCTATATATAATATCGCTCCGCTTCCTATCGCTGCTGTTTTGTGATAAAATGGCCGCTCCGGGCTGCGCCCCACGCGGCGCTCCGCTCGGTTTTTTCCAAATGACCGAGTGATTATAATAGACGCTCCGAGCTTCGCCCTACGCGGCGCTCCGCTTGGCTTTGATGTTGTGAGTCATGATGAAATGGCCGCTCCGGGCTACGCCCTACGCGGCTCTCCGCTTGGTTTTGGTGTTATGAGTCATGATGAAATGGTCGCTCCGGGCTTCGCCCTACGCGGCGCTCCGCCTCGATTCCCCAACCTGGGTTGAATATTTTGATTTCCCCATACAACTCCTTAGTGAGGTACTTTAAGTCAACTCCAGTACAAAATGTATGGGACAGTCTACTACCAGGTCAAATTTTCATTTTCTTTTTTTTCCACAGAAAATACTCATACACGCTTTGATTGGCCAAAAATGACATCGGATGTCACTTTTTGACAGGACCTCATACTCGGAAACCGAAAATTTGCAAATCTTCGTTTTGGGCTAATTCTCAGAAATTATCCAAAAATTCTAATTTTTTTTTTCACCACCACATAGCTCTTGTCAAGTCCAACAATGAAGGTCATGTAAAAAATTCGCGTCAAGTGGCGCCATCCGCCCGAAAACCCACTTTAAAGCATTTCGAAAACTAAACTTTTCACAAAATGGCCGTTGTCTAGTCCGCCATCTTGAATTTTAAAAAAATCGTATTTTTCCCATATACTACACCATAAACAAGACCGAACCACATTTTTACTTTTTTCCTCCAAGAATACCAGAGGACCAATAAGCTATCTCGAAAATGACCAAGTCGCAAAAATGTTTTTCTCAACAGCTCCCAGTGTTGCCAGTTTAGGATGCCAAATCGGCCAAAATGGCATCGCATGTCACTTTTTGACAGGACCTCATACTCAGAAACTGAAAATTTTGCATTTTACGTTTGGGGTAATTCTCAGAATTATGCAAAAATTCGATTTTTTTATTTCACTGTCGCGTAGCCCTTGTCAAGATCAATAATAAAGGTTTTGGCAAAAAATCGCGTCAAGTGGCGCCATCTGCCCGAAAACCCACTTTAAAAATTATCGAAAACTCAACTTTTCACAAAATGGCCGCTGACTCATCCGCCATCTTGAATTTCAAAAAATCCGTATTTTTCCCATATACTACACCATAAACAAGATCGAACCACATTTTTACTTTTTTTTTCAATTAATACCAGAGGACCAATAACTATCGCCGAAAATGACCAAGTCGCAAAAATGTTTTTCTCAACAGCTCCCAGTGTTGCCAGGTCAGGGTGCTGAAAATGGTCAAATGTCATTCGGACTAACCCTGTCGATGGCCTCTTGAGATTTTTTTCCCCCAAAAATGGCTATTTCGACTCGGCACCTTTTCGGGCCCTGGCGCGCAAACTATCAAAAATCGTCAAAATATTTTTCAACATGGCAACACACGCCAGCAAGACTCACACCCGCCCGATACATGTCGACTCGCTCAAATGTCGCCATGTGTCAAAAAAATCACGTTGAAATTTTCGAAAATTTTACAAATTTACAAAATGGCCGCCAGCTCGTCCGCCATCTTGTATTTTTGACAGCCCGTACCCTTACCATAGACTACATCATATGGCTGATCATAGACAATTTTTATTTTTTTTCCATCTACGATAACCTCGTCCAAAGAGCTCCTCAAAGTGGGCGACACCCCAAAATTTGTTTTTGCCGCTATTTCCAGTGTTGCCAGAATTTTAGCAAAAAACTACCTGGAGGTCGTTGCGAGCCCCGATTGCCACCAGACTGCATACTCGTTTTTTACCAAAGAGACCACTTTTTTTTTCTACTATTCGGGGCCGTGGTCCAAAAACTACCATAAATTTGGTAGAAATTCTCAGTCGTGGCAACACTCCGATAAATTATCCCCCGACGCCCGGAACAAACCTACCATCTCCGATGTTGCCATCTCCCCGAAAAATCAGTTTGAAAAATGCCAATTTTTTCCCCCCGACAAAATGGCCGCCAGAGGCGGCGCCATCTTGGATTTCGAAAAATTGCAAACAACGTTCTAGAGTCGAACATAATTGTGACAGATTAAAAAAAGAATTTTGAAAATCCACCCGCGCCCCCCTCCGCTATGATTCCGCGAAAAGAGATCCAAATTAAATTTTCAATCCAAGATGGCGGCGCGGCCATTTCGTTTTTTCAAAAAATTTTCCTTGTTCCACAACAAGAAACAATGGGCGATCCTAAAACAAATGTCAAAACATGACCGTTGCATTTAAAAAAAAAAAACAAAAGCGCAACGGCGCGCTTCCCGTCCATTTTTTTTCCACCAAATGTCAAAAACCTGCGTTGATTAAAAAAACAATAACACCAAAAAAGAAAAAATATCCAAAAACAACCCCCAACACCCCCAAAAACACCCCTGATCAGTCAGTGAGTCAGTCAGTGGTAATCCAGCTATATATAATATAGAATAGAATAGAATATAGAATATAGATAGATAGATAGATAGACTAGCTTTTTGACGCCCCGCGCTTTGCGCGGGCGCGCCTTCGAGCTAGGTCAGCGACGCTCGGCCGCGCTGCGGGCTGCGCCCTGCGCGGCGACGCTACGGGCTTCGCCCTCCGCGGAGCTCGGCCTTCGGCCTCGCGAGACGCAGCTCGGCCTGCGGCCCTCGCGACCTTGCATGAGGCGATGCACCGTTTGAGACAGGTGCCCTTGTTCTTTTCCACGCCCAGGATAAATCAAATGTGTGTCCTTGGGCAGGGTTGGATGGGTTTGAGGGTAGACTTTTGGTGTTGCAAGTTATGATCAATTGGTGGAATGTGGCCGCTCCGGGCTGCGCCCTACGCGTCCCCCGTCTCGCTTCAACCGTATCTTGCTCATGTAGTTAGAAGGCCGCCCCGGGCTGCGCCCGACGCGGCGCTTCGCTTGGTTTTTGTGATGTGAGTCGTGATGTAATGGCCGCTCCGGGCTGCGCCCTACGCGGCGCTCCGCTTGGTTTTGCTGCTGATTTGTGATAAAATGGCCGCTCCGGGGCTTCGCCCTACGCGGCGCTCCGCCTCGATTTCCCCGGCTTGGTTTGAATATTTTAATTTCCCCATACAACTCCTTTAGTAGGTACTTTGAAGTCAACTCAGTACAAAATGTATGGACGGTCTACTACCAGGTCGAAATTCCTTTCGTTTCCCTCTTTTGTAGTATTCAATCTTGTTGAACGGCAAAACATCATACACGCTCGATTGGCCAAAAATGTCATCGGATGTCACTTTTGACAGGATCTCATACTCAGAAACTAAAAATTGCAATTTTACATTTGGGGGTTAATTCTCAGGAAATTATTCAAAACTCAGAAAATTTTTTTTCACTGTAGCGTACCCCTTTATCAAGTTAACAATAAAGGTTATGTCAAAAAATCGCGTAAGTGGCGCCATCTGCCCGAAACCCATTTAAGCATTTCGAAAACTAAACTTTTCACAAAATGGCCGCTGTCTAGTCCGCCATCTTTGGAATTTCGAAAAACCCGTATTTTTCCCATATACTACACCCATAAACGAGACAGAACCACATTTTTCTTTTTTCATCAAAGAATACAGGAGGACCACTAAGCTATCTCGAAAATGACCATGTTCGCAAAAATGTTTTTCTCAACAGCTCCCAGTGTTGCCAGGTTAGGATGCCAAACGGCCAAAATGGTATCGATGTCACTTTTGACAGGACCTTATACTCAAAATTAACAATTTGCAATTTTTAGATTTTGGGGTAATTCTCCAGAAATTATCAAAAAATTCGATTTTTTTATTTTCACTGTCGCATAGCCCTTCAAGCTTAATAATAAAGGGTCTGTCTAAATTTCGCGTCAAGTGGCGCCATCTGCCCGAAAACCACTTTAAAAAATTTCGAAAACTCAAATTTTCACAATAATGGCCGCTGTCCTCATCCGCCATTCTTGATTTCAAAAAATCCGTATTTTTCCCATATACAAAACACCATAAAACA
>JADPWL010001825.1:0-12579 GCA_019059595.1 Marasmia exigua | reverse complement strand
TCTTGATTTTTGAGAGCGCGTACCCGTAGCCATAGACTAGAACATATATAACTAATCCTAGACACTTTTTTATTTTTTTTTTCCATCCGCGATATCCTCGTCCTAGGAGCTCCTCACAGTGGGGGCGACACCCCAAAATTATTTTTGCCGCCATTTCCGTGTGCCAGAATTTTACGAAACACTACCTGGAGGTCATTGCGAGCCCCGTCGCCACCAGACTGCATACTCGATTTTCACAAGAGACCACTTTTGTTTTCTACTATTCGGGGCGCGTGGCCCAAAAACCTACAAAAATTTGGTAGAAATTCGGAGTCCTGGCAACACTCGAATAAATTACCCCGACGCCTCGAACAAACCTACCCACGGTCCGATGTTGCCATCTCCCCGAAAAATCAAGTTTGAAAAGTGCCAATTTTTTTTCCCCCCGACAAATGGCCGCCAACGCGGCGTTTGCCATTGATTTCGAAAAATCGCAAATGAAGTTTGAGAGTAAACAACGCACGCAACGATTAAAAAAAGAATTTTGGAAATCACCCTCGCCCCACCCCTCCCCGCTACTATTCCTCCGCGAAAAGAGATCCAATAAAATTTTCAATCCAAGATGGCGGCGCGGCATTTTGTTTTTTTCAAAAATTTTTCCTTGTTCAAACAAGAAACAATGGGCAATCCTAAACAAATGTCAAAACATAACCGTTGCATTAAAAAAAAAAACAAAAGCGCAACGGCCGCGCTGCCGGAGTCGCATTTTTTTTTCCACCAAATGTCAAAACCTGCGTTGATTAAAAAAAACAATAAACCAAAAAAGAAAAAAATGGAAAACCAACCCCCACACCCCCAAAAAAACCCCTGATCAGTCCGTCAGTCAGTGAGTGGTAATCCAGCTATATATAAGAATAGACTCTAGAATAGAATAGAATACGAATTGTGGATAGAATATAGACTATATCTAATATAGGATCGATAGACTAGCTTTTTGACGTGGCCTCGTCGCTTTGCGCGGGCGCGCCTATCGATCTAGATCTGCGACGCTTGGCCGCGCTTGCGTGCTGCGCCCTGCGCGGCGACGCTACGGGCTTCGGCCCTCCTCGAGCTCGGCCTTCGGCCTCGCGAGAGCGCGCCTCGGCTGCGACCTCGCGTACTTTGCATGAGGCGAATGCACCGTTTGTGACAGTTGCACTTGTTCTTTTGCACGCCCAAGATAAATCAAATGTGTGTCCTTGGGCGGTTTGATGGGGTTCGAGGTTAGACTTTTAAGTCTGCATAGTTACGAATCACAATGGTAGAATGTTGGCTGCTCCGGGGCCTGCGCCCACGCGCGCTCTGCTTTGATCTCTCGTAGTCACTGTTCATAAGAAATGCCTCTCCGGAGCTTCCCCTACACGGCAGCGGCTCCCCTTCAACCGTATCTTCCTCATTTAGTCAGAAGGCCGCCCTGCTGGCGCCCGACGCGGCGTCTGCTTGGTTTCTGTGATGTGAGTCGTGATGTATGGCCGCTCCGGCTGCGCCCTACGCGGCGCTCCGCTTGGTTTTTGTGATATGAGTCCCGTGAATTAATGCCGCTCCGGGCTGCGCCCTACGCGGCGCTCCGCCTATGGTTTTTGTAGTATCATTTGAGATGGAATGGCCACTCCGGGCTTCCGCCCTCGCGGCGCTTCGCTTTGTTTTGTTAGTATGACAAGTGGTGAAATGGCCGCTCCGGGCTTCGCCCTACGCGGCGCTCCGATTAGTTTTGCTGCTGTTTGTGATAAAATTGGCCGCTCCGGTCATTTCGCCCTACACGGTCTCGCTGCTTGGTTTTTGGAGTATCACTTGAGATGGAATGGCCGCTCCGGGCTAGCCTACGCGGCGCTCCGCTTGGATTTAGTAGTGTTGCTTGATGAATGGCCGCTCCGGGCTTCGCCCTACGCGGCGCTCACGCCTTGATCCCCAACTTGGGTTGAATATTTTATTTCCCCATATACGCCTCCTTAGTGAGGTCCTTTAAGTCAACTCCAGTACAAAATGTATGGGACAGTTTCCTATCAGGTCAAATTTTCATTTTCTTTCTTTTTCCACAGCAATAACTCATACACGCTCTGATTGGCAAAAAATGACATCGGATGTCACTTTTTGACAGAACCTCATACTCAGAAACTAAAAATTTGCAATTTTACATTTTGGGGTAATTCTCAGAAAGTATCCGAAAACTCGAAATTTTTTTTTCACCGTAGCGTAGCACTTGTCAAGTTCAACAATGAAGGTCATGTTAAAAATTCTCGTCAGGTGGCGCCATCTGCCCGAAAACCCACTTTAAGGAATTTCTAAAACTCAACTTTGCACAAAAATGGCGCTATCTAGTCTCCGCAATCTTGAAATTTTCAAAAATCCGTATTTTTCCCATATATACACCATAAACAAACCGAACCAAATTTTTATTTTTTTTTTTTAAATAATACCGAGGACCATAACATCGCCGACAAATGACCTGACCAAAAATGTTTTTCTCAACACTCCCAGTGTTGCAGATTCGGATGCTAAATTGGCCAAAATGGTATCGCATTCACTTTTTGACAGGACCTTCATACTCAAAATTATAAATTTGCAATTTTACGTTTTGGGTATGTCGCAGAATTATCCGAAAATATCCAATTTTTTATTTCAACCGTCGCGTAGCCCTTGTCAAGTTCAACAATAAAGGTTCTGTCTAAATTTTACGGTCAAGTGGGCGCCATCCGTGCCCAAAAAACCCGCTTTGAATTTTTTCGAAAACTCAAACTTTTTTTACAAAATGCCGCTGTCTAGTCCGCCATCTTGGATTTCAAAAAATCCGTATTTTTCCCATATACTACATCATAAACGAAGATCGAACCACATTTTTTTACTTTTTTTTTCATTAATACCAGAAGGACAATAACTATCGCCGAAAATGACCATGTCGCAAAAAAATGTTTTTCTCCACAGCTCCAGTGTTTTTTGCCAGATCCAGGGTGCTGAAAATAGTCCATGTCATTAAGACAGACTCAATCAATAGCCTCATGAGATTTTTTTCCCCAAAAATGGCTATTTCCGACTCGGCATCTTTTCGGGCCCGGCGCGCAAACTATCAAAATCGCTAAAATATTTTTCGACATGGCAATACCCGCAGCAAGCACTCACAAGAACCCGCCCTATACATTAAACGCGCTTCAAGTGGTCGCCATGGTGTCAAAAATCACGTTGAAATTTTTCAAATTTTAAAATTGCCAAATGGCCGCAGCTCGTCCCGCCATCTTGTAATTTTTTGCCAGCCCTTACCCTTACCATAGACTACATTATATGATTGATCAGAGACAATTTTTACTTTTTTTCCATTTACGATATCCTCGTCCTATGAGCTCCTCAAGTGGGGCGACACCCCAAATGTGTTTTTAGGCCGCCATTTCCGTGTTCCAATTTTAGCAAAAAACTACCTGGAGCATCATATTGTCGAGCCCCGATTGCCACCAGACTGCATACTTGACTTTGGCAACAGAGACCACTTTTTTTTTCTACTTGGTCGGGGCCGTGGCCCAAAAACTATCAAAAATTTGGTAGAAATTCTCAGTCCTGGCAACACTCGGATAAATTAACCCCCGACCCCGAAACCAACCTACCCCCTCCGATGTTGCCATCTCCCGAAAAATCAATTTGAAAAAGTGCTCAATTTTTTCCCCCGACAAAATGGGCGCCCGAAGCGGCGCCATCTTGAATTTCGAAAAATCGCAAATGATTTTGAGAGTCGAACATAATTGTGACAGATTAAAAAGAATTTGGAAAATCCACCCGCGCCCCCCTCCGCTAACGATTCCGCAAACACGGTCAAATTAAGTTTTCAATCCAAGATGGCGGCGCGGCCATTTGGTTTTTTCGAAAATTTTTCCCTGCTGCCAATTTAAAAACAATAAGCGATCCCAAAACAAATGTCAAAACCCAAGCATCGCATTGAAAAAAAAAAAACAAAAGCGCACGGCGCGCTTGCGGTCCATTTTTTTTTCACCAAATGTCCAAAAACCTGCGTTGATTAAAAACAAATACGAAAAAGAAAAAAAATCGAAAAAACAACACCCACAACCCCCAAAAAAACCCTGATCATTCATTGAGTCAGTCAGTGGTAATCCAGCTATATATAATATAGACTAGCTTTTTGACGCCCCGCGCTTTGCGCGGGCGCGCCTTCGAGCTAGGTCCGCGACGCATCGGCGCCGCGCTGTGCTGGCTGCGCCCTGCGCGGCGACGCTACGACGGGGGCTTTCGCCCTCCGCGGAGCTCCTCGGCCTCGCTCGCTAGACGCATCTCGGCCTGCGGCCTCGACATGACCTTGCATGAGGCGATTCACCGATTTGCGACGTTGCCCTTGTTTCTTTTGCCACGCCCAAGATATATCAATGTGTGTCCTTGGGGCGGTTGGATGGGGTTTTGAGGTAGCCTTTTTGGTGTGCAAGTTCTGGATCAATTGTGGAATGGTGGCCGCTCCGGCTGCGCCCTACGCGGCGCTCCCCGCTTCAACCGTTCTTGCTCCATGTAGTTTAGAAGGCCGGCCCCGGGCTGCGCCCGACGCGGCGCTTCGCTTAGGTTTTTATTGTGATGTGAGTCGTGATGTAATGGCCGCTCCGGGCTGCTCCCTACGGGCGCTCCCTTGGTTTTTGCTGCTGATTTGGTGATAAAATGGCCGCTCCGGGCGTTACGCCCTACGGGCGCTCCGCCTCGTTCCCCGGCTTGGTTTTAAATATTTTAATTTCCCCATACAACCTCCTTTAGTAGGTACTTTTGAAAGTCCAACTATCATTACAAAATTTATGACTTGGTCTACTACTAGGTCGAATTTCCTTTTTTCGTTTCCTTTCCACGGCAAACACTCTACACGCCTTATTGGCCAAAATGTCATCCGGATGTCACTTAATTTGACAGATCTCATACTCAGAAACTAAAAATTTGCAATTTTACATTTTGGGTAATTCTCAGAAATTATTCAAAAACTCGAAAATTTTTTTTTCACTGTACGTAGCCCTTGTCAGTTTAACAAGAAAGGTTTTATGTCAAAAAATCGCGCAATTGGCGCCATCCTGCCCGAAAACCCACTTTAAAAAGCATTTCGAAAACTAAACTTTTCAACAAAAAGGCCGCTGTCTAGTCCGCCTCTTGAATTTAAAAAAACGTATTTTTCCCATATACTACACCAAAACGAGACCGAACCACATTTTTTCTTTTTTCCTCAAAGAATAACCAGAGGACCAATAAGCATCTCGAAAATGACCATGTCGCAAAAATGTTTTCTCAACAAGCTCCCAGTGTTGCCAGGTTAGGTGCCAAATCGCCCAAAAATGTATCGCACATGTCACTTTTTTGACAGGACCTTATACTCAAAAATTAACAATTTGCAATTTACATTTTGGGTAATTCTCAGAAATTATCTAGAAATTAGATTTTTTTATTTCACTGTCGCATAAGCCCTTGTCCAAGCTTAATATAAAGGTTCTGTCTAATTTTCGCGTCAATGTGCGCATCTGCCGGAAATCCACTTTTAAAATTTTTTCGAAAACTCAACTGTTTCGGACAAAGGGCCGCTGTTCCCTCATCCGCCATCTTGAATTTCAAAAAATTCCGTATTTTTCCCATATACACACCATAAATAAGACCGAACCACATTTTTACTTTTTTTTTTCAATTAATACCAGAGGACCAATAACTATCCGCCGAAAAATTGACCAATCGCAAAATGTTTTTCTCAACAGCTCCCATGTGCCAGGTCGGGTGCTGAAAATGGGTCAAATGTCATTTGGACCAACCCTGTCGATGGCTTCTTGAGATTTTTTCCCCCCAAAAATGGCTATTTCGACTCGGCACTTTTTTTGGGCCTGGCGCGCAAACTATCAAAATCGCCAAAATATTTTTCAACATGGCAACACACGCAAGCAAGACCTCATACTCCTCCTGATCATGTCACTCGCTCAAGTGTCCGCCATGTGTCAAAAAAATCATCACGTGAAATTTTTCAAAATTTTACAAATTTACAAATGGCCGCCAGCTCGTCCGCCATCTTGTATTTTTGAGAGTGCGCGTCCCGTGCCATAGTACTAAAACTATATAACTAATCAGGACAATTTTTATTTTTTTTTTCCACCCGCGATATCCTCGTCCAAGGAGCTCCTCAAAGTCAGCGACACCCCAAAATTTATTTTTGCCGCCATTTCCAGTGTTGCCAGAATTTTAGCAAAAAACTACCTGGAAGTCATTGCGAGCCCCGATTGCCACCAGACCTGCATACTCGATTTTGTGCAACGGAGACCTTTTTTTTCTACTTTGCGGGGCCGTAGCCCAAAACTACCAAAAATATGGTAGAAGAATTCTCAGTCCTGGCAACACTACGGATAAATTACCCCCTGACGCCCGGAACAAACCTACCATCATCCGATGTTTGCCGAGGGAGATCTCCCATACACAATGTCGCAGGGGTCTCGTTTGGCCAAGGGCGTATACTATTTATACGGGCCCCGAACAAAAAGATAGTACGTGCCGTCACAAGTACCGCTGAGCTGCCACTCGTTATATGTTCGAAAAAACCCAACAGGTGTTTGAAAGTATAACAAACGCACGTAACAGATGAAAAGACTTTTGAAATCCACCGCGCCCGCCCCTCCGCGACGATTTCCGCAAACACGGGTCCAATTCAATTTCAATCCAAGATGCGCGCGCATTTGCTTTTTTTTCCGGAAATTTTTTCCCTGTGCGCACATTAAAACCAATTAAGCGATCCCACCCATGTCAACCCAAGCATCGCATTGAAAAAAAAAAAACAAAGCGCAACGGCGCGCTTTGGCGGTCCATTTTTTTTTTCAACAAAATGGTCAAAAACCTGCGTTGATTAAAAAGCAATAACACCTTAAAAAAGAAAAAATATCCAAAAACAACCACCCAACACCCCACAACCAAACACCCCTGATCAGTCAGTCAGATCAGTCAGTGGTAATCCAGCTATATATAATATATATATCTTATATATTTATATATATAGAATATAGAGAATATAGATATATAATAGAATATGAATAGATATACTAGCTTTTTGACGCCCCGCCTTGGCGCGGGCGCGCCTTCGAGCTAGGTCTGCGACGCTTGCCGCGCTGCGGGCTGCGCCCTGCGCGGCGAACGCTACGGGCTTCGCCCTCCTCGAAGCTCGGCCTCGGCTCGCGAGACGCAGCTCGGCCTGCGGCTCGCGAACTTGCATGAGGCGCTGCAACCGTTTGTAGCATATCCCTTATCTTTTCAACGCCCTAAGATATAAAATCAAATGTGTGTTCCTTGGCAGGGTTGGATGGGTTCGGAGGTTATACTTTTAAGGTCTGCAAGTTACGATTCATAATGTAAATGTGGCCGCTCCGGGCTGCGCCCTACGCGGCGCTCCGCAGCCTTCACCGTTCTTCCTCATGTATTTTAGGAGGCCGCCCCGGGCTGGCGCCCGACGCGGCGCTTCGCTTGTTTATGTGCTGTGAGTGCGTGATGTAATGTCCGCTCCGGGCTGGGCGACCCTACTCGGCGCTCCGCTTGGTTTTTTGCGATATGAGTCGTGAAGTAATGGCCGCTCCGGGCTGCGCCCTTACGCGGCCGCTCACGCTGGGTTTCGTGTGATGTGAGTCGTGATGTAATGGCCCACTCCGGGCTGCGCCTACGCGCCGCTCCGCTTGTTTTTGTGGCTATCACTTGACATGGAATGGCCGCTCCGGGCTACCCCTACTCGGCGCTCACGCGTGGCTTTTGTGATATGAGTGGTGGATGTAAGTGGCCGCTCCGGGCTGCGCCCTACGGCGGCGCTCCGCTTGGTTTTTGTGATATGAATCGTGATGTAATCGCCGCTCGGGCTGCCGCCCTACGGCGCGCTCCGGTTGCCTTTTGTAGTATCACAATAACACAATAACACCATAACAACCAAAAAAAATAACCATAAACTATGTAGTACATAATTTAGTAATTATTTCGAATCAATTTCGACCAAATGAATGTTATTAACAGGTCAAAAAAAAATACCCTAACCTATGTAGTACTTATTAGGTAATCTATTCCCGAATCATTTCTACAATGAAATGTTTATTTGAACATGTCAACAAAAAAAATAACCCTAACCTATGTAGGTACATAATAGGTAATTATTCCCGCATCCATTTCACAATGATGTTATTTAACAGGGCACAAAAAAAAAATAACCCTAACCTATGTAGGTACATAATAGGTAGTTTGACTATTTTGTTTTTATTTTTGTAATCAAAAGACTCTCAATGATAGAACACATCGGTGAAAGAATTACTGTTCTCCATTTAAACTATCCCTGAGATATCACAACTTAAAAATATCACATTATTTTGGGCAACCGAAAACGCTTCCATACAAATGGCACGAAGTGTGACGTCACATCGCATTGTATTTTGTATGGCTTTCATATTGTTAAATTTTTATGGTAGCTATACTCAATGTTTCTTTATTCCAATGTTTCTTTTATAAAAGTTGGTGCAAATTGTATGGGTTTATTCATGGTATTAATTATTTTTTAATAGTTTCATACTTTTAAAAATGCCTTGCCACGAATCTTTGGATGACCAGAAAACCGGCTAGACGTTATATTTTATTGAGAATTTTTGCTATTGGCACATGTGGTAACCTATATTTTGATAAAATATTTATAATTTGTAAAATCTCGAGCTTAGTCAAATTAACCCCCCCCCTAAAAAAATTAGTAATTATTCCCGAATCAATTTCTACAATGAATGTTATTTACAGGTCACAAAAAAATTAACCCTAACCTATGTAGGTACATAATTAGTGATTGTTCCCGAATCAATTTCTACATGAATGTTTATAACGAGGTCAACAAAAAAAAATAACCCTAACCTATGTAGGTACATACATTACAATGATGTTATTTACAGGTCAACAAAAAAAAATAACGCCTAACCTATGTGGTACATAATTAGGTAATTATTCCCAATCAGTTTCTACAATGAATTTATTTAACAGGTCAACAAAAAAAATAACCCTCAAACCTAATGTAGGTAGCTATTAGGTAATTATTCCCGAATCAATATCTACAATAATGTTATTTTAAACAGGTTCAACAAATAAATCCAAATGTGTGTCCTTGGGCAGGGTTGGGTAGGGTCGAGGTTAGTACTTATAGTAGTGCAAGTTACAATCATAATTGGTAGCATGTGGCCGCTCTGGGCTGCAGCCCTACGCGGCGCTTCGGCGCTTGTTTTTGTAGTATCACTTGAGATGGATGGCGCGGCTCCGAGGCTTTCGCCCATCGCGGCGCTCCACCTTCACCGTATCTTCCTCATGTATGTTAGAAGGCCGCCCCGAGCTCGCCGACGCGGCGCTCCGCTGTTTTTGTGATGTGAGTCGTGATGTAAGGCCGCTCGGGCACGCCCTACGCGGCGCTCCGCTTGGTTTTTGTGATATGAGTCGTGATGTAATGGCCGCTTCCGGGCTGTTCCTGCGCCCTCGCGCGCGCCCGCTTGGTTTTGCTGTTAATTTATGGTTAAATGGCCGCTCCGGGCTGCTCCCTACGCGGCGCTCCGCGTGATTGTAGTGTTGCTGATGAAATTGCCGCTCCGGGCCTCGCCCACGCGGTCGCTCCGCTTGGTTTTGCTGCTAATTATGAATAAAAATGGCCGCTCCGGGCTGCGCCCTACGCGGCGCTCCGCTTTGGATTTGGTACTGTTGCTTTGTGATGAAATGGCCGCTCACGGGCTTCGCCCTCCGCAGCGCTCCCTTGGTTTTGGTGTTATAACTATGTGATGAAATGGCCGCTCCGGGCTTCGGGGGGGGGGGGGGGGAATACGCGCGCTCGGCGCCTCGATTTCCCGAACTGGGTTAATATTTTGATTTCCCCATACAACTCCTTGTGAGGTACTTTAAGTCACTACCAAGTAAAATGTATGGGACAGTTTCCTATCAGTCGAAATTTGATTTTCGTTTTTCTTTTCACGCAGAACACTTGTACAACGCTCGTGATTGGCCAAAAATGACATCGGATGTCACTTTTTGACAGGCTCATACTCAGAAACTGAAAAATTTGCAATTTTTTACATTTTGGGTTAAATTCCTCAAAGTACTCCGAAACTCGAAAATTTTTTTTCACGCGTCGCGTAGCACTTGTCAAGTTCAACAATAAAGGTCATGTAAAAAATTCGCGTCAGGTGGCGCCATCAATGCCTGAAAACCCACTTTAAAATTTTTCGAAAACTCAAATTTTCACAAAATGGCTGATGTCTATCCGCCATCTTGAATTAAAAAAAAAACGTATTTTTCCCATATACTATACCATAAACCAAGGATCGAACCACATTTTTACTTTTCTCTTCGAAGAATTACCAGACGACCGAATAAGCTATCTCGAAAATGACCATGACCAAAATGTTTTCCTCAACAGCTCTCCAGTGTTGCCCGGTTAGGATGCCAAATCGGCCCAAAAATGGCATCGCATGTCACTTTTTGTCAGGACCCTACTCATACTCAGAAACTGAAAAATTTGCAATTTAGTGCGTGTTTGGGGTAATTCTCAGAATTAATACAAAATTCGATTTTTTTAATTTCACCGTGCGTAGCCCTTGTCAAGCTCAACAATGAAGGTTCTGTCTAAATTTTTGCGTCATAGTTGCGCATCTGCCCAGAAAAACCGCTTTGAATTTTTTCCAAAACTCGTGACTTTTTTACAAAATGGCCGCTGTCTCATCCGCATCTTGAATTTCGAAAAATCCGTCTTTTTTCCCATATACTACATCATAAACAATACCGAAACCTCATTTTTTACTTTTTTTCTCTTAGAGAGTGACCAGAGGGACCAATAAGCTATCTCGAAAATGACCAAGTCGCAAAATGTTTTTCCAACAGCTCCAGTGTTGCCCGGTCAGGTGCTGAAAATGGTCAAATTTCATTTTGACTCAACCTGTCGATGGCTTCTTGAGATTTTTTCCCCCCAAAAATGGCTATTTCGACTCGGCACTTTTTGGGTCCCAGTGGCGCGCAAACTAATCAAAAATCGCCAAATATTTTTCACCTGGCAACACACATCAGCAAGACTCATACGCGCCTGATACATTTCATACGCTCGCTCAAGTGTCGCCTGTGTCAAAAAAATCACGTTGAAAAATTTTCAAAAATTGTTTCACAAATTTACAAAATGGCCGCCAGCTCGTCCGCCATCTTGTATTTTTGAGAGCGCGTACCCGTGCCATAGACTAAACTATTAACTAATCGAGACAATTTTTATGTTGTTTTTTCCAGTCCAGCGACTATCCTCGTCCATGAGCTCCTCTAAGTTGCCCTATCACAGGGGTGGGTGGGGGGACAACAAGATCGCGACTAGATTTGAATAAGTGTTTGGGGATCGTTTGTTTGTTGTGGGCGGCCGCCATTTCTCAGTGTTGTCCAGAATTTTAGCAAAAAACTACCTGGAAAGTCATTGCGAGCCCCCGATTGCCACCAGACTGCATACTCGATTTTTGCAACGGAGACCACTTTTTTTTTTCTACTATTCGGTGCCGTAGCCAAAAACTACCAAAAATTGGTAGAATTTCTCAGTCCCTGCAACACATCGATAAATTACCCCCCCGACGCCTGAACCAAACTACCATCTCCGATGTTGCCTTCTCCCCGAAAAAATCAACTGAAAAAAAGGCAATTTTTTCCCCCGACAAAATGGCCGCCCAGCTACGCGGCGCCATCTTGGATTTCGAAAAACCCAACAGTAGTTTTGAAAAGTAGAAACACGCAACGTAACCGGATTGAAAAAAGAAGTTTGAAATCCACCCGCGCCCCCCTCGGCTACGATTCCGCAAAACACGGGTCCAAATTGAATTTTCAATCAGATGGCGGCGCGGCCATTTTGTTTTTTCGAAAAAATTTTCCCCGTGCCACAGACAAAAACAAAAGGCGATTCTAAGACAAATGTCAAAACCCAAGCAAGCGCATTTGAAAAAAAAAAACAAAGCGCAACGGCGCGCTTCCCGTCCATTTTTTTTCCACCAAATGTCAAAACCTGCGTTGATTAAAAAAAAACAGACACACCAAAAAAAAAAAAACCAAAACAAACCCCCGACACGCCCCAAAAATACCCCTTATCAGTCGTTCAGTCAGTGATGGTAATCCAGCTATATATAATATAGATAGACTATCTTTTTTGACGCCGCCGCGCTTTTGCGCGGCGCGCCTTCGAGCTAGTCTGCGAGCGCTCGGCCGGCGCTGCGGGCTGCGCCCTGCGCGGCGACGCTTACGGGCTTCGCCTTCCGCGGAGCTCGGCCTTCGGCTTCGCGAGACACCGCCGGGCCTGCGCCCAATTCTGCGACTTGCATGAGGCGATGCACCGTTTGTGACAGTTCCCTTGTTCTTTTCTACGCCCAAGGATAAATCAAAGTGTGTCCTTGGGCAGGGGTTGGATGTGGTTTGAGGTTAGACTTATAGTGTTGCAATTATGATCATAATTGGTAAATGTGGCCGCTCCGGGCTGCGCGCCTACGCCGGCGCATGGGCATCGTGACTGAGGTCCGCTTGTTTTTTTGTCATGAGTAGTTGATTGATGGCCGCTCAGGGCTT